>JANHFO010003478.1:123186-138244 GCA_032468095.1 Pareas carinatus | reverse complement strand
ACCCGAACATGCTCAAACTTACATAACTATACCCGTGAAAACCTACGAAAACAAATATATATATATATATATATATTAATAATCTCTAATCAATTCACTCCTAAGCTATATAACACATCTCCTTATGTTTGTTTATTGGCTCTAAATTTAATTTTAATTAATTTAGTTTTCAGTTTCAGCTTCAGAATCGATATTCATCCCTTTTTCTTTTATCACATTTTCATTAAATTTATCTCCCTTCTTGATGATGTTACCAATTCCATCCAACTCAATTTTCTTGGTCTTTTCTTAATTCATCTATTTAGTTTCCCTTCATATTTCTATTTTGCTATTTCATCCTTATTCATTGTACCCTCATGACCAAGCCATCTCAAAGGTTCTGGTTTCAAACAGGTCACCCCCTTTTGTCTTCAATTCAATGTATTCATTTAACATTTATTCATTCATGACCCAATTCCTTTATCACCTATACTTTTAAAGCACTTTTGCTACCACTTTATTCAACTTATTTTTAAGTTTCTTTTAATATATTCAATTCTAACAATTATATCACAAAGTAGGCAGATGTACACTGCTCTCTTTGACTACATCATTTCAACCATCTTTTGCCCTCTACACATTTGATGCAAGATGTTACCTTTTCAGCTCTTTGCCACATTTGTATCCTTATATGCTTTTTTCCTCATCCATTATTTCTTGCACTGCATCCTTTCACCAAAGATCCTTTTTCATAATTCACATCTTCTGAGGCACTTCTGAGGCACTTCCATCTATAACAATCAAATCAATTACCATTTTAGATTCATGGAGCAACTATAGGAAAGAAGTAGATACAAGGCATGGGTATGTAGAACACTGAATTTTGCACTACTTATGCTCTTCAAAAAGAGATTTATTTAGAGCCCATTGCTGTAGTTCAGGGAAGAGGTATGAATAAGTGTTACAAGACTCACATTTCAGGTAAGGTTACAAATAGCTACCAACCAAAGCTGGCCAAAGGCATTCTTGGCTATAATCTTTACCCGGCCATCCAGCAGTAGCTTTGAATTTACGAGAATCACCAAATATACATTGGTCCTTTCACAAATGGTGCTTCCATCTCCAGAGACAGTACCAGGATCAACATAACATTACCATGAACAAACAGCAACTCTGTCTTGTTTTGAGCTCAGCTTTAATATGTTTCATCTTATTTAGCAGCTTCCAGACACCAAAACCCGAATTTGGATTTTCTGACACAGCTTAGATGGAGATGTACAATTGGGTATCATTCACACACTGATAATAACACACTCCATTCCTAAATGCGACACCAAGGGACTCTTAACTCCCAGTCTGTTTTTGCTCCATGATAGTACCAGAAAGTACCTGAGTCTTTGGAGAGGGGTGGCATACAAATAAAAATAAAGTAAAGTAATAAAGTTAACCTTCAAATCATTGATTTAATTCACTATTCATTCTATACAGTTATAAGTAATCTATGATTTACCCAGAGCTTCAGGTTGAACAAATGTAAACAATTCATATAAGCCCCTGAGAAAAGTGTGGTTCTAGGACTCATGGGAGACTTCCAAGACCTTCTCAGGGTCCCCCAAAATCGAATTATTTGCTAACCTATTAACCCATTAAAATCTCACCAAACAATTATGAGAGATAGCAGGAGTGAACACATCGTTGTAATTTTTTAACACCATAAACACTGATGTCTCTCTAACCCATATAAACAAAAGCTCTTTTAACAGGGATCCTGACAGGAAAAAAAAGTTTAAAAGACACTGACTTAATATTTCAAGAGCTCTTATATATGCTTATAGTTTAAAGGAGGGAATTGCCAGATGGGACGGCAGGCAGTATTTCTTGAGCGCCTGGCATTTTGTTTATTATCTTCGTGTTGATAGATCGACGGACGATTCGGTCATCGGACCATGTAGCACACGTTAGAAACAGAAACGCTTATTTATTTATTTATTTGTTGTTGTTATTGTTGTTATTGTTATCGTTTATGCTTGTTTTAGAAGATAGGTTGTCAGGGGGAACGCATCCGTACCGCAGGAAAGTGATCTGATTTTTACCACAGTTGAGAGCTTTTGTACCTCGAACGGGGCTTTGTTAAAGGATAAACCCGGCGCCAACAGGATGCTGAAGGCGAATCAACAACCTGGGAAAGCGAAAGAGCAGCCAAGCATGACGACCATTTCCTCCCACCAATAGCTATTAGCAAAGCCGCCCAAAGCGACCAATGCGCTGCGACTCAGAGGCCGGGTAGGAGGGAGGCGGCAGGAGGTAGCAGCTGGGCCCTGGAGTAACCGGAGGAAAGAAGGAGGAAACTGGCTGGGTGCAGCTGGCGGAGGTAAGGGGTTCCCGAAGACCCGGCGAGAGGTTCGTCCCTTGGGCGGAGAGAGCGGGAGACTTGAGCCCAGAGGCCCGCAAGGCCTGCCGAGCCCAGAGGCGGGCTTGAGTTCTTTTGCTCCCGAAGCGCCGCGGTGAGTCTCGGGAGGGAAGGAGCGGCGGCGAGAGCGAGAGCCGGGCGGGCAGCAAAAGGAGGAAGGGGCGAGCGAGCCTGCACGTCGCGGGCGAAGGAGGCCGGCGGGCGGCAAAGGCCCCCTTGAGCCAGGCTGGAGCGCCGGAGGGACCCTGGCGCGGGAGGCAGAGGCCTCCGGACGCCTTTTCTCCTGCATTGGAGGAAGGCGGAGACAAGGGGCTTAGACGGCGGGCTGAGTCCCGGGCGAGGAGGTGGCCGAGCAGTCCAGGAAAGTGGGCGGTGAGGCGTCCCGGGCAAGGCAGGGAAGGGGCGCGGGAAGCCGGAGAGGGAGAGCCCCGCAGCATCCCTCGGTGCCGGGCAGCGGCGAGGCAGACCTCGGGGGGTGCTGGGAGCGCCGGTGACTGCCCTGCCTTCTCGGGTTAGGCCTCGGCTTGGACTGGTTGGGTTTCTGGAGGAATGCTGCCTGATGGCTTCCTCTCCACGCTGCGCTGTATTTCTTGTTTGTGGGGATCCTTTTGCTGAACCTTCACTTCCCGGTCTAAAGGAGGGGCTGGGATTGGAGAGGACCTTCAATACTTGTTTCAAGACTTTCCATTGCATGGGGAGAAAGAAGCATAAAACTAGAGGATTTTTCACAGTAATATTTTTGTTTCTTACAGCTATAGCCTTCACAATAGATTTTTAGCAAAAGATTGACACAGTACTTGGGTATTGACCTTTTTGCCTGCATCTGTTTCCTTTCTGCGTTTTTTGAAATGCCTCAACAAGAGCAACAGGAAGCAGTGACAGTTTTCACTTTTTTTTCTTTCTCCATTAAATGGTGCAGATTGGAAGAATGGGTAGGAGAAAGGACAGGAAACAAAATCTGGAAACACCGCTTGGATTTAACTAATATTTGTGTTTTTTTTTATTTATACTATGGCTATCTTCCTTCACAGTGGAGAGTTATGCAAAATCAGTTTCCCTCTATAAGAAAAAAAAATCCCACTTTCAAAAATAGTTACTGGACAAACGCTTGTTTATACTCTTTGGGGAAGTATAGTTGAATAATGCAACTACGGTATTTTCTTGTAGCTTATCTTTTGCTTTTCATTTTCAGAATGGAGAAGTTGTTTGTATGTAATTTAACAGATTTACTTAAGTTCCATCCTAGATGAAAGCTCATGGGTACTGTGGAAAGTCTGTTGCTTCATCATAGATTTAAGTTTTTTACTTCATCTTGAATTACAGAGACATATATAATTGTCATTTTAGTGGCAAAATGGTAGACTATAACAGCACATTTTAAATTATATAATGAAAGTTAAATGGGTACGTTAAGCCTTTGATAGACTTAACATAATTACCCCCAAGAGACTAAAAAATTCAGGTTTTTTATTTAGTTATGTCACTGTTTTTTCTTGAAAGTGGATTTCCATTTATATATACCTTTCTCATCTAAAGTTGTGAACCATGAATGGTGAATCAAGTACGCTAGTTAATAACAACTTAATAATGGACAAATGCAGTCCTATATAAGCCAGTTGACAGACGTTTTCTGCTTTTCTATTTTGTTTACTTTTGTAGTTTCATAATCAGTTAAGAACAAATGATTTTTGCTGAAAATATGCCCTAATATTACTCTTAATAAACTGGGATCTCCAAGAAAGGTGAAAACCTTTTCTGAATGGATATGTGTGTGTAATACACACACACACAGTTTTTTTAAATAAGAATATTTTCTCTATCATTAGAATGGCATATGTCTGCAAAGCAACTTCTCTTCTGTACTTTTTCCATGAATAGAGGGATACCCAGAGTTAATATTTCTCCACATTTCTTGGTGATGGAAATTGGGAAATAGTGTACGGCACACAAATACTAATATATATCTAAATAGTCTCCACTCCTTTAAAACTAAAATACCATTAGCAAATTGCAGAGGTCCCTGTTTCAACTTGTAGAATGGAAACCAATTGTAAAAACACTACATAAATGTAAGTGCTTTGGGGTGAAATGTTAGTTCATTTGTTTCTTTTCCATTTATTGATTGTGATAAAATAAAAGAATCCCAAGAATAGTTAAATGAAAGCTTCTTGAGTATATGTTTGAACACTGATACTTCCTGATTACTAGGATGTAGACAATATGTTAACTTGTAAGATAGTCCCTAGATTAGAAATCTTAATTTTCATAGAATAGCATGAAAATGTTTGCAGTAAGACTTGCTTTGGTTACGCTTGTGAAATACTGAGCCAAAATTGTTAAAATTGACCAGCATTGCCCTTATAGGAATGTTAGTCTAGTCTCTTTTCCTCTTACTAAAAGGTTTAATATGAAAGTGTCAGTTAACCAAACCATGGGCCCAGGGGATCAATATCTACAGGCTTATCTGGTGATTACCACAGTATATAGAAGATTATGACTAGGCATATAAGAAACACAAAGCAAGGAACGGGACTTCCCAAATGAAATGAAAGAAACATTGTGTGTTTGTGGAACTAAGAGAAGAAGGGAAGGATCTAATAGATGTGAGTGAAGATGGCCTGATACTGTAGAATGGACTTTTGTAAATATGCTCTGAACTACAGGTACAAAATTATGAATGACATGTATGTCAAAAAATATAAAGTGATAACCAAGAATTATAAGTGTGCATAGAATTAGTATTCATAGGTTGGTGTTAATTGTATGTTATGTTCCAGTGAATGGCAATAATGGAGGAACCAGAGATGAATCTGAGCAACTTTCAGACTTCTCTATCTGAGGTAGCTACTTAGATCTGATAGTTCGATCTGGCAAGTCAGAACTGCCATTTTTATTGTTATAGTTGTCCTACATGCAGATTGTCTTTGCCTTTCTATGTGTCAATTACACCATCTTTTTGTTTACTATTTATGAATGTTTGATTAATATTTTCTTCAGATTTGAATACTGAACTTATTTAGTAAAGGCAACTGAAATATGATTGTCAGTCCTATTGAAAACAAGTTTAATTTATACTCTGCAAATGCATCCCAGAAATGAAGTAATGTCTATAACAGATGGCACCTCCTCCAAAAGGAATATTCAGAACTAAAGGAAAATTGAAAGCAATTGAAGTAGTTACAAACAATTAGCTAGGCCTTTCCTGAGTACAGGGATATCTCTCAATATAAGCAGCATGCCCATGAGTGACATATTGCCCAACACTTCCAAGATGGGTTACAATCTGGGAAGCTACTCCACATTGGGTTACCACAACTGAAAAAGCCAGGTCTTTAATTTTTTCTAATTATTGTAGAATTAAAGACAAGGGCTTTGAACAAGGAACTATATTGTCCAGGCTATCTGTTCCTGAATCTCTTAAAGCTTTAAATATCAAGAACAACAGTTTAGGTTTTTGGAGATCTCTTCTTTGGCAACTGCATTATTCAGTTTTGGTCTAATACTAGATGTACTAATACAGATGTATTTTAAGTTTCTATAAAGCTATTATTTCAAAGTTTAGGTTTTGTTGTTATATTCCCAGTTACATTTGTAGTTTAGGTATTAGGTATTAAGTTTAGGTATTAAATAGGGAATTAATTGTTTTTGTAGATGTGGAATAAATTTAAAATATAATAGGACTTGTGGCTTAAAACTATTCCTTCCCCCCCCCAGTATTTTATTAAATTTTTCTTGTACACAACATACAAAAATAGGTAAAAGAAAAAGGGAAAATTCAAACAATTACATCATTCTACTTAACAGCAGCAACAACAACAATAATAGTAGTAATAACAAACAATTGTTCTAAATTAAATCCTTCAGTTATTTCCCTTCTTCTGACCTCTCTTCTTGTGGTGCTTTCCTTCTTTCTTCTTCCTATAATTCGTATGATTCCTTTCTGTATTTTATAGGTGCATGCTCTATTGGGTCTTTAACTCATTTTTAAAGGTTTCTGGTTTTGTTCCTCGTACTTAATTTCTATTAATATTTTGCATATTTCAGCATACTGAGAAAATTGCCAGGAAAAACAAAGTTAGATTTTTTTCTTTTTGCAAATATTCAAAATTATTAATAAAAATATTTTTTAAACTGCCACTGAATACGTGGGAAATAAGGATTTTGTTACCCTTCTATTGACATCCTGCAATATAAAGAACATTTTTCATTCATTTTTGTTTGTTCCCAGCTGCTGCACTTGGAAAATTACTTCACTAGAAATTTATTTTTCTCTGAGGGAAGAAAACAACACTTGCCATCCAATTTTGTCTGAACCCAACAGTTGCCTGAATCCAACCAATTAATATTTAAAAAAGATTGGTAGGCCTTCAAAAAGCAGGAGCATCAAACAAATGAGAGAAATTTATGTCTTAGATTATTTAGAAATAGTAGTGACCATTAATAAAAATTAGAAATTTATTTCTTAAGGTTCAGAATTGATAAGAGTTATGAAAGACTATCTGAGTCAGAAATGGTTGGAGCAAACTTGACTTTTCCTTATTTCTTAACTTATTGCGTAGAAGTGTAAATTTTATTTTAACTACTATTTTATAATGAAGATACAGTGTAGGATATTTGGATACTGCTCATAATTCTCCCATTAAAGACATTAATCCTTTGGAGATCAGGATGGCCTTGTCCCTGCTGGCCTTTTCTAAGACCCTAAAGGCCTGCGCCTGGGGTCCTGGGATGTGTCCAGGAAGCCACTTCTTGGTTACATTAATGATTTGAATTTGATGTTTCTTGGCATTTTGCTTTTTAATGTTGGTAATGGTTGTAATTATTTTTATTTTAATTCTGTTCGCAGTCAACAGTCACTTGTTGAAATGGATGGCCACATAAACTGATTGAAACAATAAATAAATACATGAAGAATTGTATTTTATTATGTTACTGTCATTTTTATAGCATATATTCTGATATTGAAATTTTGATTATTTTTTTCTTTTGCTAGAAAGCTGACAACTGGTTATAAATTTGGCATATAAATTTAATAAATATATAAAAATTTAATAGGATGCACTTTATTTGTAATGAATTTATATTACTTAAAATTGATCAAGATTATACCCTTATCACTGATACTTTATTGTTATAGAAGAAATCCTGTTGAGAATAGTTGAACGCTGGAAAACACGTGTCAATCATGGCTGAATTATCACCTGAAGAAATTCAGCTGAGAGCCCATCAAGTTACAGATGAGGTAAACACCTCAAATAATATAATGTTGCACAGTAATCTGGATACGTAAACTTTTTAAGAGTGCATGACTTCCATACAAATTGATTGAATTGTGTGGATACATTGTTTTGATAATATTGCATTGGAGGGGAAGTTTTAAATCATCTAAATCACTTGAACTTAGAAAGCAAGAATACTTTCCCTCTCTAGAATTTATGAATTTTCTCAAAGGAAATTAATGAATTTTCTCAAAGGAAATTTCACACATAATCCAGCATGCAAAAAACTAATATTCCTCATGAAAAAGCACAATCAAGGTCAGCATGCTGCAAGTTAAATAATTATTTCCTTATATAAAGCTCAAGATTAACCTGTACAAACAACTGCTTCTTTCTTAGCACAGTAAGTAGGGACATCATAAGGGAAGTAGGAAAACTGGAAGAGAACAAGGATGATGTTCAGAAAAGAAATAGATGCTGCATTTTAACATGTGTCCTCCTCCCAGACCATATTTTAGCCCCACAAAGTCATTCCAGGGTGAGCAGGTGGCCTCTTTTGTGAAGGCTCTTATGCAGTTTCTCTTAGAGAAGGTGAGAAATGAAAAGTGCAAGAGTGGAGCAGCCGTTGCAACAATTCCATTCCCCTCTTCACATTGCTAAAACAGACCATCAAGGGGCAATGCCACCAGGCTTGGAAGACAGAGATTGAGTCTTGCTAATGGCTAATGGCTCAACATTATTGTGCAGTCACTATTTTACAGACAAACATCAAACTCTTTAATAGGAAAGTTTTAAAATTCCAGGAAGATGGACTTGCACAGAGTGTAAAAAAAGGGTTTGTCTATAAAATAGTGACTGCACAATAACGTTGAGTTTTAAAAGATCACTAATCAAGACAAAACCTTGCTTAGTTGCATTGTGCAGATACAAGGGTATATTGTAGTACTTAGTTAAAGCAATGTCTAAAATTATATAATTATTATATCTCTCTAAAAATGTCTATGCCTGAAATGAAATCTATCTTTATTTTAGTCTTTGGAAAGCACAAGGAGGATCCTTGGCATGGCCATTGAGGTAAGAAAAAAGTTAAAAGACTTTCTTTGAGGCAAGGGTGGGAGTGGGGTGGCAGAATTCAGCTGGAGAACATGAAATGGAATTGAATATATTATGTTCATCAAGCATTACATGTATGGAAGTATTTCTCAGATTTTCTTAGAAAGCTTCCATGATGAAAGAGCAATAATTGTTTCTTAGCTTTTTTTCTCCCCTTTTTCTGCTTTTTAATCATTTTTATATTGGGTTTTTATCATTGTAAGCCACCCAGAGTCACTGAGAGTGAGCTGTGCAGCTATATAAATTTTATTAAATAAAAATAAACAATGAAACGATATGAAATTGAAATAATTTTATTGTAGGACCAATAAACAAAAGCAACAAATTCACCAGGTACACAAACCTGTATTGCAAAATAACTTGCAATATTGAAATATCTTTTTATTCTACCTGGAAGAAAATTATATAAAGTATTTATTTATTTTATTAATTATATTTATATACTGCCCTTCTCCCCGAAGGGACCCAGGGCGGTGCAGTAGTTATGCTGATCAATTTTTATGTAATTATTTAGTAGTATCTCCACACAATAGCCTGTAGCAAATTATGTCATTACACTAATTCCATGGTGTAGTAGTTCTGCATTTCTCTTTTTTCCCATTATAGTCCCAAGATGCTGGAATCAAAACCATTACCATGCTAGATGAACAAGGCGGTGAGTTGCACAAGTGTAATAAAGAACAATATGGCATCTTTGATTATAAAATTAGAAGTCTTTATTTCATAGTGATACATAATAAAGATACATAATTAATGCAGTCCGGCTACAGGAATGACTATTGTCCACAGGCTTGCAGTAGTTTCCAGAAACATTAACACTTCTTAAACTGCTTTTAAATACTTTTTAAAAAGTGTTTTGAATGCAGACCCTCCTATATGAAGTGTAAGCATTTACATCATTTGAAGTTTCTAAAGCTTCTTTTTTTTCCTAGAAAAGTTAAACCACATAGAAGAAGGTATGGATCAAATAAACAAAGACATGAAAGAAGCTGAAAAGAACTTGACAGAGCTTAATAAGTGCTGTGGTCTTTGTGTCTGTCCGTGCAATAGGTCAGTTAAAAGCAGATTGGTAAGATGCTTTTTTCAAGGAAAAACATCACTCCTATTTAGAACTTCAGTGACTTGAAAAATTAATTAAGCTACTGTTCTGTTAGAAAAAAAACTAAAGAATTCAAAACACAAGTTGGACATTGTGATAAACCATGGTCTGTGTTCAGTTATAATCCTAAACCATAAATCATGGTTACAAACAATAGCAACTGGGTTCACATAGCATGATAAGCAAAATTCAGAGAAATCACATTTTACCTTAACTTAGTCCCAGTCACTGGCTGCATTCATATGGTTTCTTTATGTGCAATTAAGTCATGTAGACTCCGATCAACTATATAAATAGACCTTTTCTGGAATGATCTGACCACAACTTGACCCTTCAGGTTTTCCAGTGGGTATTATCCAAAACTTTATGAGTGCATGCAAGTGTGACTGTTGACTCCTCTTTCCAGATCTATGAAGCCTGAAAACTTTTGTTGCTTTTGTGGCTGGTATTGTAGCCCCCAAAACAAAGATTTAATTGGTGCCATTTGAAAAGCCATGAGATTATGGCATTTTACCCAAGGTTTAAATGATTTCAGACAAGAATAGTGATGCCTTGTGAAATTTCAGTTTTTAAAAAATGTATTTGTTTTTTAAAGAATAATTTTGGAGTCCCATTGCATGACAATCATCAACTATGGTTGGTGTTCCCTGGTTGTTAACAATTCACAAAAACATTTTGTTAAATGTAATGGTTTCTACAAAGAGAAATGCTTATTTAGACTTACTGTTCATAAGTTTAACCTGTGAATAAAATAATGACCAGAATGTTTTAACTTTGTTAGTTGGGTTTGTTCTGGTTTTGGTTTTCTGTTAATGACAAATAGAAGTTGTGGTGGATGACATAATAAAGTTTAAACAATGAGTGTTTAAATTATTGTTTTCAAACTGTGCCAATCAAGGAAGAAAAGCTAAAGCAATACAAACTTGAATTGCTTGGATTTTAAATTACCTATTAAATATGTGGAAGGAATTATTGTCAATATTAATCAGATTTAAAATAATTCATGGTAAAGTTATAAAAAATTTCCTTCAGCTTTATTGAATGGGAACAAGATATGTGTCCATTTAATGCTGTCTATCTGTGTAACTCTCCCCCCCATACTACATTTTTATCCCGCACTCTTTGATGAGGCTTTTGTGATACTTTACATTTTTGTACACCGGAAAAGTAACTCTGTGGAATTTTCAGTATGCTTGATAACAGTAGTATGTAGAGGTGGAAGAAGAAAAAATTAATCTTCAATTTTTAGAGCTAATTAAATGACTTTGTGTGAGAATAGCATAGCACTTTTGCAAATTTTGAATATAGTGTTTATAATTTTTCTTCCTGATTTGTGTTAAAGCTGCTTTTTTCTTATATCTTATATCTCAGCTATACTTTGAAATAGTTTGTCAGCTAACAATTAAGTTATCTGTTTGCTTGTCTTACTGTTCACTCTTTTTTCATTCTTTCCTAATCACCCCACTTTCCCCCTCTTAATAAAAATGAAGATTTAACATCAGAGGTTGGATCTACTTAACTGATCAAAATGGAATTTAGGAAAATCCCTGTATTAAGAAGCAGTTTGCACTGCTAACCAGCTATCTGAAGGTGATGTTCTAACATGATGCATGTCTGAATGTGCACGTTTTCTTAACACGCAAGCAAGTTTGTGATGGTCCGTAGTTGTCTTGTATATGTGCCGTGTTGCTTGTAGTTTATATTTAGTTATTCACTTTGATTTGATTAATCTGAAATAATAGTTACAATGTTTAGGATGCAAGTAGCAGTTGATATACTATTTAAGACTATTAGGATTTTTTTCAGGAACATAATACTTGATATATAGATTTTAAAATGTTGGAGGAATAAGACTCCTATATCAGGTACCACTGTACTGGGTAAGCCCAGAATCAAATAAAAATTAAACATTATAGAATAATATATACAAGATTTATCTTGGTTATATGAATGTTGGAATAGAAAAACGAGTTTTACATTCCTCCATTTTTGTTACCATTAGGATAATGATTAACTGATGCATGATTTGGTGAAATTAGTACAATATAATTTTCTCAGTATTTTGTTGGTTTATGCTTTCAGGTCAGTTTTTTGACAAAGTTTTTCAAATGTGGTTTGCTGTTGCTGCCTTCTTAAAGCTGAGAGAGATAAGCCCAAGGTCATCCAGCTGCCTTTGTGCCTAAGGAAGGACTAGAACTCCCGCTGCCTCCCAGTTTCTAACCTGGTGTCCAGCTCTTTTAAGTGTCTCCATACAATTCATAAATAAAAGAAATCCCATAAATATAATGCTAAGTGGTGCATACAATTTTCTTCCTAATCACAAGCTTGAGTGTATGATAAGCTATAAATCAGGTGGCTGTCTTTAACTTCTTACAACTAATTTGTAATGAGGGAATGGAATTTCATAAAAATAAGTTGAATACCAGTGCAAAAAGACTTCTCTTTATTCTTGTATTCCATATATGTGCCTCAAATCTGATATCCCATACCTACAGAGTAGATTTAGAAGGCGTGCATGGTCATTAAAGGTCAAGTAGAATATTTAATATTGAGAAATGCTAACTTTACTAGCAAATAGCCATCTTTAATTCATGGGAAATGCCTCTTAAGGCACCAATCATTTTGGATATTATTTCAGCTATTAATATAAAAAATGACAGTGCTTTAATATACTGTAGATATTGATTTATCTGGAAGTCAAAGGTGATTTCTTGTGGTTTTTTACTGAATACCAAATATCTATTCACGATATTAAATACAGTCCAGCACGTTAGGTACTAACTATGGATAAGTCAGTTATGTGCAGGTAGTCCTTGACTCACAACTGTTTGCTTAATGATCAGAAAAGAGTGACTTATGACCGTTTTTGATACGACCATTGCAGCATCCCTGTGTGCACCTGATCATAATTCATGTGCTTGGCAACTGGCATGTATTTATGACAGTTGCAGTGTGTCATATAATCACCATTTGTAACCTTCCCAGGAGGCTTCCGACAAGTAAAGTCAATGGGGGAAGTCAGATTCACTTAATGACCACATTGGCAGTAATTTGCTTAACAAAACTGGTAAAATACATAAGTCGACAACTACCTATATCCCTTATTTCAGCATCCTGACATGGCAAATCATAGTCATAAATTTCTGGTTAACAGGTTGACTGATATCCTGGCCTTCTTTGAAGTAGTTAGTCTTTTGATATTTCTTGCCAGTTCAGGTAGTCCATGATTTATGAGTGGTTACTTAGCAACTGTTCAAAATTACAACTGAACAAAGAACTTACGATTCTGATTGGAAATTCCAATGGTTGAGTCCTCTCCATGATCACATGACTGAATTTCAGGTGCTCAGCAACACACCTGTGGTCACGTGGTCACATTTTATGACAGTTTTGTCAGAACCCAGCATTTCCATTTTTCAGCAAAACCCCCGTAATGAACAATTAGTTTGCTTAACCACCGCATTCACTTTACAACCGTCACATCTACCTAATGACTGCTGCAAAAAGCCATATAATCAGGTTGGTCACCTGTTTTATGACTGTTATGACATACAGTTGTAATGGGCAGGATGCATTATGGTCATATGTTGAGGACTACCTGTAGATAGTTTTAAAAAAGGTAGAAGCAGCAGAGACTTGGGAACAGGATGAAGTATAGATTAACCTCCCCTTGGTTAATATACTCAAAGTCATTCAGAGGAATAAACCGGTAACAAGCTATGATCATACTTCTGAACCAAATTTAACATATTAGACATTACATTGACCTAATATACATTTGAATAGTGTATGAACAAGATAATATTTTGTAGTGATCCTAGGTTTGTTTACTAATATCATATGAAAGAATTCCTAATATTCCGTAATATTATTTCAAAGTAGTTAAGCTTAATTGTGTATCTTTTTTTGCTAAGTAGAAGCTATTCTCTTTTTTCTTACAGGATGAAAAATTTTGAGACTAGTAAAGCATATAGGACAACTTGGGGTGACAACATTGAAAATTCAGGTGATCATATAATAACTAGACAACCAGGACAGGCAGGAAATTACCAACAACAGACCTCAGGAGGACCAGCCGGAGGATACATAAAGCGGTAAATAGACTTTTCTTCCTCCACTGATGAATTCAACATCTGTTCCTCTGCAACAGTACTGAGATATTGAAAACTACCATGAGAAGCCTATTCTCTGTTAATCATGAATGTTTATTCTGAACACTGTTTAGTAATTTTTCAAAGATCCAAAAAAAGAATATGTTTTGAGTCAAATTTTGCAACGTGATTGGTGAATGTATAAGGATATTTAGAAAAGCATAGGTTTACTTTTAACCTGTTTTATAAATTGCCAATTAGATATATTTTAAGACTGAAGTGTTTTGCAAGAAAGAATTAGAACTATTTTTATTGTGTTACTTAATTTTAATTTGTGTTTACGCTTTTAGCATTTTTATAATTGCTTGGATTTAATTTATGATTTAATTTCTATTGAGAACTCCCTAGGGCAGTTTGACAGGTGTGAACATGTGGGTAAGTAGGTAGATAGGTAGGTTGGTAGGTACACAGAGAGAATTTAGTTCATTACAATGAAAAAGAAGGAACTTGCAAGTACTCAAAGTAGGTTTATTTTGATATTTTGAAAGTGTAACAAATGATGCCAGAGAAGATGAGATGGAGGATAACTTAACTCAAGTGGGACACATCTTGGGAAATCTGAAACATATGGCCTTGGATATGGGCAGTGAGATCGATTCACAGAACAAGCAGATAGACCGGATAAATGAAAAGGTAAGAAGCAAGAACTGGATCCTTAAGAGACTTAATTGTTGAATAACTAATTGTTCTGAACTACAGTACCATGGTGTAGAGATATTCCAATTTACCAACAGATTGCTTCCTTGCTCTCTCGTCTGGATAACATTCCTCCACCTAAAGCATTATTTTTCTATCTAGGATATATTTAAACCCAATTTCATGGTGAACCCTTTGGGATTATGAGCTTGAAATATTTCCATGATGGTACAATATAAAAAATAAAATAAATACCAATGCCAATAAATACTATATTATTGGGAGTGAGAAACCCATTTGAAGTGTGTGTTAGAGATACTTTCTGATCGTTACTCTCCATTTATAAAATGAGTAACAAAACACTAATTTCCAGGAATAATAATAATAATAATAATAATAATAATAATAATAATAATAATAATAATAATAATAATAACCCCCAGTGAGGCAC
>JANHFO010003478.1:104141-123086 GCA_032468095.1 Pareas carinatus | reverse complement strand
TCTGTACTAGTCCAATTGGAGTCCAAGCCATCCCGAATCCTATCGATCTTCTCCTGCAGATAGCAGCTAAAATCCTCCGCCCGACCCCCGAGCGGGTCATCCCGACTCTCCACCTGAAGGAGAGACCGGGTCACCCGGAACAGGGCGGCGGGACGGCTATCTGCAGAAGCGATAAGGACGGCAAAATAGCTGTTCTTAGCCGCACTGATCGCGGCCAGGTAGGACCTAGTATATCCTAGGAAGACAATTTGCCCAAGAATTTAAGTACAGTATAAGGTAAACGCGGAATCTGATGCAACTGAGTTGCCCTCACAAACTTATGATTGGTCCAGACTAATATGCTGGTATTAGTGAATTGTTTTTTTTGTACCCATGCACAAAACAAAACAAGCAACACTAGGTATACACTGAAGATGTGTATCACATTGAGTTATAGACCAGATCCTGGTTGATTAAAAGCAGATTTGTGTTGCCCAGAATAGGACAAATGCCATCAAAGTTACTGTATTCTGACTCTGGGCTTTCACAAAGTTTTGCACTTGTTTCTCTGAAACACTGATATTCTATAAAAGATAATCCAGTGTCAACAAGAAAAAAAGTCTTGTTTATATAAAATGACATGACAGAAATAGGAGAAGGAATAAATATTGCAGTCTGTGACTAATAGTTCAACTCTCAAAATGACTTTTGGAATCAGAACACTATTGTCTGTCCTAATCAGAGATAAATGGTTTTTTTAAAACCACATCAATTATCTTAATCCTCTTTCCTGTTTTTCTGGATGCCTTTAGTTAATTCAATCTTTTTATAATGCAGATAGGGTAGAGAACCTGGAAGGGATCAATGGAAGGTTAGTGGCCATTTGGGGTCCATGACATCCCATTGAATGCCCAAGTTTATGTTTATTATTATCTTACATTCTTACTTTACATGTTACAGAGTCCTATTCAGATATGGCGGGTTATGGAAGGAATGCCTTGAATATCTCACACTTAATATCCAAATGTGATAAGATGGTTGAAAGAATATCTTTGTCATTAAAAGGAAGTTGGTATTGGTTCATACCAGTTTTAAAGCAAAGCAGTTTTAGAGAAAATGAGAGAGAAATCAGTGTGGATTGATTTAAGCAATTTTTTAAAAAATATTTTGAATGAATACTTTTAAATAGGTTATCACTGATGGATGTTCAGACAGTTAATGAATAGTGGTATAAAGCTGGTGATCAACAAATCCTGTTAAGTCATAGCAGCATTTTATAATATCAAGGAAAGTGCTGTTTTGAGAATTTATTTTCTGAAGTAATTCTTCTACCTTGCTTCTCTCAATAAGCTTACCAGCTGTATCTTTGTGTAGGCAGACAGATATAAAAACTAGTCATTAGACTAAATAGTCATTTTCATCAAAACATGAAGTGAATGTCAGTGTGTGCAAATGTAATTTTCTGCAGTTGCAAATATTTGCCAACAAGTTTCAAATATTTTAAATTAAATCTTTAAATGTTAATTTTTTAAAAAATGTTTCAAATATTAATTTTTAAATTACAAAAATTAACAACCATACTATATATAAGTGTAGCAGTATGATAATGAGATTACTTATATATTTGTATCTATAAGCTATAAACTTATTTGAATGATTTTCTCTTCTAAATCCGTGCTGCTTTAGTTTCTTCCTTGCTACCAAATATTATGGTACTTTCATACCTAATTTCTGTGGCTTATTTCTAAGCAAGTCACTGGACTCAAACATTCTCTCCAGAACTTTCTCTCCAAGCTGGAATGTGTCCTTTATGTATGCATGTATTTAATTTCTTTAATTTGAATACACTAAATCTTTACAGATTTCCTAGCAGTTTACAAAAAGCCATACCTTGAATTGAGAAAGGGGAATTTTTTTCTATTCATATAACTTTATATGTCTCATTTTCAGCTTTTCATATTTTTGGCGGTTCTTGAAGAAATATAATTTCTTTTATCAAGAGGCCTGAATAGTTTTTGTTCACCTTTATAATTTACTAGTAACTTTGCATTTTGTTTTCTGTTTCAGGCTGAAACCAACAAAGACCGTATTGAGCACGCCAACACAAGAGCCAAAAAGCTTATTGAGAACTGATAGCCATTGGCAGTTTTGAGTCAACTTAAATCTTTTTTTCATCCTACAATATCCAAAGAAGAGAAGCAACTGTTCAGAAAATGAAACAAAGCAGAACATTATTGTATTGATTGTACATGTTCAATTTGAAAATTCAGGAAAATAGCACAGCAGAAGTGTAACTTTCTTATTCATGTTCATATCCTCAGGGCTTCATTTTCCTTGATTTTGTCTTTTCTGTGACATTAGTTTTACCACAACCTATTTTTCTTCCTTTCCTTTCCTTTCCTTTCCTTTCCTTGTGACAACTCAGAAATTGCGTGCAAACTGATGGATTAAAGACAAAGAGAATGCACTCACTAAATTTAATTACCTCATTTAATACTACCTGTCATCACTGAATTGGTGCATGATTGGTTTTCATGAAATGTACATATTTGTAGAAATTAACCTGCCCCTACTTTTTCAAAATACTTGATTTCATTACCAAGCGTTTCATGATGGGAAAAGAAGATAATGGATACTTTCAAGCCATAGCAATTCTAATTTGTGTGCAAATTAGGTAAGTAAATGTATAAAAATGCATAAATGCCATAAATGCAACTCAAAGCAAGTTTAAAATTATTTCCCACTTTTGTCTCCAAAAGATTGGATTGTTTATTACCAGTCCTAATTTATTTTGCTCCTTTCACAGAAACTATGTTAGTAGAATTAGAGGAAAAAGCAACTCGCACAGCTTAACATGAAACATCTGTTACTCTTGATCATTTGGAATCTCATGAGATTGCAAGAAAATTAATATAAGCTTTTATATAAATATCCAGAACTTCTACCATGTTTTTTTAAAAAAATATGTGTATCTGTAGGTATTAATACTGCTGAGATTGGTCTATGAAATCTTTATGTGGATTTTTTAAAACATTTTATCAGAAATGTACAAACTTTTTCATAAAAATATTCCTTATAGAAAAGTGTTACCCCTCTTAATATAAACAATTCATACAATCTGTACAAATCTGTAAAGGGCAATATACTGTGATTTCAATACTATATTTATTAAAAGTATTTGCGGGGTTAAAAACATCAAATTCAGGACACAATCTTAAGTTTGAATGAAGTCAAAAGCCATCTGCTTCTTAGTGATGATACTGTTTCATATTTTCTGTCTGGACTATACAAACATTCTCACTCACGCTTTTCAAAGAAATCAGTTTCAAGCACAACTTTATTTCATTATTAAAATGGACCTGAATTTGATCCAGTTCACAATTTTTGAAATGGTGGCATAATTCTGCAGGCACCACAAATTATGATTTATTGAATTTAAATTTTATTTTAAAAATGTTAGCATGTAGCAGCACTAGGGATCAAAGAGAAACCACCATGAATCAGTGTTAATAAGCTGTATGCTATTGAATGGGTCACATGGTATAGTTTGCTGTACTTGGCCTAGAGCCTATTTCAGTTTACTCCCATTTCAGGATTAAGGTTCTTGATTTGGTTTTTCTATCATATATCTGTAGAAATGACTAAATTTCAAATCTACTAGATGCCCAATCTTTCTCAAGAAAGCTTTAATTCTCTTCTAATTAAGAATGCATCAAATTGATTTATTCAACAGCACAATATTTAGTACAACTTGTATTTTATTCAACTTGAAGCTATAAAGTTTTTCTAGCCCTTGCATGTTTTGCTGCAAGTCTAAAAGGATTACCTGCAACAAAGTAGATATAAAGCTCAAAATGAATCTAATTGTACCATGAATGTTAATTTTTTCATGCCTTGCTTCTTTAAACATTTACAACTGTTTTAATTAATTTTTATTATAAAGTTTAGTCTTCTATATAAACTTGTACAATGGAACGGTGGAATTGTAGCATAGTGCAAAAAATTGACCACAACCCTCTCATTATGTTTATTAATACCAAAACAAATTACAGGATTTAGCTGGAAAATATATTCTGTAGAAGCAACGCACAATTTCTCCAGGAGCTCTATATAATTTTTTTCCTAGTAATATTTTATGAAGCTCTAATTAGTTGAATTACTGAGCAAAATGGTACTCTAACAATTTCATCACTAGGTTGTATGGGAACCATGAACACTTGTTTAGTAATATTAAGCAAAAATTTATACCATAATCATCTGGTATTACAATTTGTGAAAAATGATCTATTTTGTATAGCTTAGTATCACAAAACAAACTACAAATCTGTTTTTGGCTATAATGTAAATGAATGCCCAAGATGTCCTCCTGTATACTTGCTGGGCTGAATAAATGTAATTTATAAATCTTTTCACTCTTCAAGTGCCTATGTAAGTCTGAATGACCTTAAACTGTTCTATGTTGTTTAATACAGACATACCTTATGTTTTTGGTTGCAGCTAAGGATCTAGCTTTCAGTTCCCTATAGAGTTCATAGGTGAACCAAGTTCCATTGAGTAAAGCAAGATATGGGCTGATGAGATAGTCACCTTGCTGAAAAAAGCAAAGATGGGGAATTCCAAATTTCCCTGAAGTTTCATGATGGAAAGAATTTAAAGAAAAATCCTTACATCAAAGGATGAATTGGAAGTGAAGAGAATATTCAGTCATAGACTTAATACAATGTATAAAATAAAGCATAGTTTCTTGAATAAGCCAGTTTATCTGATAGTATTAGGCAAATGACATAATTTAGCATGAAACAAATAAAGCATTAGAAAAACCTTAAACCATTGTTTCTGTATGTCAAATGCAGATGCTGTATTACAGGATATTCTAAGAACAGGAATAGCTTAACACATTCCCAATCCAGTTATAAAAGAAAGGAATGACTTTTTTTTTTCAAAATCCTCAGTTTTTCTTCAAAACTACATCTTATTGATGTAGGTTTATATCAAATGAAATATCTAAAAATTATATTACTCTTTCTATTTCCTCAGTGGCTAGTAGAGAAAAATCAAAACAGCCCACAAAGTTTAATTTTATATTGACATAAGCAGAATTTTAGAGGTAAAGTCCAGCTATCTGTCTCAACAAATTACAAATTATTGGCAAGGAATAATTGATAATACCCCCAATATGAAGAGAACTAAAAGCTACCAATAGCTAGGAGAAATTATTTCCTAGGTTTCACAACTGACCCTTCCAACTCTATTGACTTTCAAACTCATTTCCAGCTATACTCTGATGCAAGAAATAGCATAGCGTGATTACCCATCCTATTGCACTCATAGTACCAACCGTTGATTTATAACACATGCAAATAATGAGAATTTATAGTTGTGATTACAAATAGCAGGAAAAAAATAAACATAGCTGGAACTTGTATATGAATTTTTTTTCTAAGAATACATCATTTTCATTTATGACCATTTTCTAGGGTTGTAGAGTTGCTTTTCATTTAATTTAAACTTCATTTACACGAACAGTACATTCTACAGAAAGCTTCAGCTACATATGTTTGCCATTCCAATTACATAAGAATATATTTTAGCTTATTTTGTCAAAAGGTGCCAAAAAGTTTAAGAAAGTTGTAGAGGTATGGTCTTGTGTAAAAAGCATGTAAATTATTCCAAGGTTGCATATTTTAAATACCCATGAGTGCTTTGCATAAGGCATCAATACAGTGATCAACCCCCCCCAAACAATGGAGTTCTTTACTCCCATAAAGATTCAAACAGTGTCCTATTATGCAAGCCATCCGTTTAGCGCATTAAGGTGAACTATTTGATTAGCAAGTGGAAGACAAACCATCTAGAGAATGTGGTTGTAATGTGAATCTAGGACAACTATTTTTATTAGCTATATTAAGCCACTATCAGCTCATCCATAATTTGTGCTTCTAATGTATGTAATTTGTTAAATGGTCAGCCCCACATACACTGTAAAATATTTAAAGCCAAGAGATGGACTTTGCATTGTGGAGTTAATCTGTATAGGATTAGTGAGCCTCCTGGCAGATGATCTTACACACACTATCTCCATCTGCCCTGGCTCCTATGTATGAAGTTGTCAGGAACTGCTATAAAATCTCTTCAGCTCAGGTCATTTTGTAATTTTCTTCTTAATCTTTGTAGATGGTGACTTAACAAGTGGATACTAGGCATTATATCCAAGGTTACCAATTCTTGGATTCATTTTGTAAGATCTAAGATATCAAGGCATTTTGAAACCAAGAGGTTACTGTTCTTTTGCCTTTATATAAAGGCTTGAATGTCATTCTCCCAACAGGCTTGTTGCATTTTGGATCCATGCATCAGCCACATTTCTTGTTGCCTTTTCATTCATGAGATAAAACTTGCACAGTAGTTCAGGCAAATTTTTTCTTTGTAGCAGTGAATCTCTCCATATACTAAAATGTAAAAAAAAAGTTATTTTGGTGATAAATATACAACATAAATCAAGTTCTAGATATCTCTTGTAAAAAGTTCATTTCTAGTTTTATGATTTTCTATTTGCTTTCTATTTAGTACATAATCTATTTCTACTGACTAGTTACAATTTCAATATTACATCAGTATTAGTTCAGATCTTCTGCTTTGTCTTTCTTTCCCAAATTTCTTGTTGGACAAAAGGTCCATAGCTAGTCTAATAAAGCAAAGTAGCATTCAGTCAATACTAAGAGGGCACACATGTTTTAATAACATGACTTGCCACTAATGTCCATTGTAGTTAGCTTTAAAATTAAACTCTTTTAAATCATAGTTATATAGATCTCAATGACCAAGAATAAATCTGACTGGAATAGTATTTCATGCTCCCTTCTTCCTCAGTTCTCAATGCCCCTGCAAATATATATAGTGCATCGCACTTTAGGACTAAGAGATCTCAGAATAGCCTAGAGTAGCACAGATAATTATGGCTTAAAGGAAGAGTCCAGGAAAGTTCTTTTGGTGTACACCAAGCAAGAACATACTACGTAGATTCTGAATCTGATCTAGAGTTCTAATAGGAGTGCAAGTTTTAATTGCCAGTAGAGCCTTATATAAAAGCCTGTATGTGCAATGCCACAGTAAGTGGCAGCACTTATATAATACTGACTGACCACAGTTAACAAACCACAGATGTCAAGAAATCTAAATGGGGATGTCCATGTGGTCAAAAGGAGTCAAGATCAGTTTGAGGGAATCTTTCAATAGGAATGATGCTGATAAAATGTCACTTCTCATGTGAAGATTTTCAGAACAGTGCTGAGATACTTATAACTAAATATAAAACTATATAACTACCTTGACAAATGTTCTGAAAGGTACAGGGATTAGTGCAATGAGCCAGAGAGTATTTTAAAAACACTAATACAATATTAAACCAGGGATTCTCAATCTGTGGGCCACAGCCCACTACCAGGCCATGGCCTAGCGGCAACAGGCCAAATAATTGGTGGGCTGTCGTGCACGCACCAGCACGCTTACACACACACCATCACAGTGGTCCAGTTGCCGCTGAGTTGCTGCACGCACAATCCCATTGTGGTAGCCCGGTTGCCACCAAGACCTAGCTGCAGCTGAGTCGCTGCGATAGGACTGTGCATGCGGCAACCTAGTAGCTATGTTGTTGTGCACATAGCCCCATCACAGCATACCGCTTGCATGTGTACAATTGGCACGTGAATGCGTGTGTGCACACGGCCCTCTCCCCCCAACCCATGCCATGCCACAAACCAGAAAGGGTTGGGGACTCCTGTATTAAACTATTAATTAGCAAGATGTTGTAAGACTGTTTTCCAAAAGTTTAAGATGAACTGGAAGCGCAAACTTAACATGGCTATAAAAATTGCTGACCACTACTCTACCCAAATATATGGTAAAATGTTACAGATTAAAGTAGTGGAAAAGGAAAATACATATATAGGATTTTCCAACCTTGTCATATCCATCCAAGTCTCGGAGTTTCTTGATCTCAAAAAGATTACCCTCTACAGCAAGTAGAGAGATCTGAGAGTCACTAAGAATACTCTGAGGAAGTACACTTAGTTCTAGACAGTTCTCTTCAAGGCGGAGAACTTTGAGGCGTGGACAACGAGAGATCTGGGAGGAGATCTGGGAAATCTGTTACATGTCCAAAGAAGTAAGAAAAAAATGGTTACAATGATCATAGTATCATGTCTCCCCATTTAGAAAAATTAAAGAAAACAAAGTATTACTCACATTTCTAAAAAAATGGTCTATATTGATAGACTATATGTGAACTGAGTTTGTTTTGCTATGACTAAATCAAGCCACCAGGACAATAGGGTTGCTGAAAACTACTACTAAAATTTCAGCACAGTGCAGTTACAATTGCAAAATATTTCAAATTAATTACCCATTTAAAAGGTGATTGTACTACTAATTTTCACAGAGGTGAGAAATCTATGAATCTGGATCGATACAGTTTGTATTTAACATTCTAAAATCAATTGAGAATGTTAGAATTAATTTTTGATTTTATTAACAGAACTATTTCAACATTTTATTAAAATGCACCTAAAAAAAGAATGTTTAGTAGACATTCCGGATTGGACACAATTTGTCAGCAGCAGAAGATGGCAAAGTTCAGTTAGGCATGGCAGGGCTTGCTGTGTACAGGACAAGGACGACTAGGGTTTTGTACTGTGAAACTGGAGTGCCTGGACTCCATTCAGGGCTAGAAGAACTCCTCCTTGATAGCACCGGGGCTGAAGTAGAGGCGTGTGGGTGTCTGACTGAAGGCCCCAAGCCCCTACTTCAGTTCCAGCAACACCAGCATTGGCAGCAACACCAAGGAGTGCCACCGTGTGGGAGAATCAAATGGAGACAGATAGGGAAGACAGCTGGGTGGATAGAGTTCAAGAGAAGGCAATCCCTTACCTTACTGAGGCTTGGGGCTGGGAGGGAGGAATGTCTTGGATTAAGGTGGATTCTCTTCTAACAACTAGTGGGATTCAGTTAACAACAATGGGGACAAAGTGATAGTTGTCATTGCTAAGCGATGTAATTTGCAACTTTGATTTTTTTTTTACATTGTTTAGCAAATACCAGGCCCAATTACCATTTTTAACTAAGGAATATCTTTAATACCACCACCCCAAATTTTTCAAATTTGGCTTATAGCACTATATTTCCATCCCATAGTATTTATGACACCACATAACAAGGTTCAACTACAAAAATACGCTTCCAGACCTGATTCTGATTTAAGTTCAGTTCAATGGCCTGTAGCTCTCCTATTGTGTCTGGAATGCTTTGGATTTGATTTCTGGAGAGATCTACCAGATCTATATGATGAAGACCGCATAGCTGAACGGGTATAGTTTGAAGCCTGTTTCCAGAAAGGCTCAGAGTCTTTAGCGCTGCAAGTTGTCCAAAGCTACTAGGTAAACGTGCCAATTGGTTATTGTTCAGATGTAGAATTTCCAGCTTTTTCAGCTTGCACAGTTCCTCAGGTAATACAGCTGGCAATACATTATAAATAGAATTAAATCATGCTGCCAAGAAAAAAGAACAATTATTAACATGTCAAGACTGGATATTTTATTCTGGTATATAATGCCCATCGGAATAAGAATCATCAATATAACGGAATGTTCTTTTGGAATATATGATATATAATATATCAGATATAATTTATTTATCCTACTTATACTGACAAATTGCCTGGATTAATATGTAGGCTCCACTTTCCATTAGAACTCTTACAGTTGAGAAGATGTGGAATGAGAGCAATTAATAAAAATTATTCAAGCTGAAGTTGTCCCTATTTCATAAGAATCAAAATAATTTTGATTACCTTAGTATTCAATAATGCATCACCTTAGTAACAAGTAATTGCAGTTATAAACAAATCTTTTGTTAGTATTGAAACATTGCTTAATATGCAATACATAGCAGGCTAAAATACTTAAGAAAACATACTCAGTCTGTTGTGATTTAAAGCAAGACTTTTCAGTACAGAGAACTTTCCTATAAAAGGTGGGAGTGATTCAATCTTATTGTTGGACAAATCAATTGTTCTGAGATTACTTGCCAACTTCTGTAGATCTTCAGGAAACTGAAAAATAATTCAGATATTGGTGAAATTATTCCAAGAATCAAAAAATGTAACAAATATACAGAATCAGAAAAATTTGTAATAACACTTATGTTTTACAGATCTTACATACGCAAAACAATGAAAGATTGGAGAAGGATTAAATGTTCAGACTTTAGAAATCCAAATTGATTTGTATAATATAGAGAGTAGTATCAACATTTCTATAGTATAGATATTAATTAGAATATATCAACTAAAGTTTTTATTAGAAGTATGCAAAATGTGTTGCATACAAATTGAATGCATTCAGAAATATTCCAATATTAAACACCCCATTTTGAGACGAACAATTTGTTTCAGGTTTAAAACAGCTTTTCAAAAAACAAACCCAGAGGATAATATCAAACTGAAAATAAAATAATTTGATCTTAGAATACACTTAATGGATTTCCAATAAGATCACAATAACCTACTTCAAGCTTGAAATCCAAAATGTAAAGTCTGAAATAGTCAAATTCAATCTCACAAATATGGTAATTAAAAAGATGATATGCTGAACTCCAAGATAAGACATAATTTTATATCTCTAGCATTTTATGGAATATAAAGGAAAGTGGCTTTTTGTGCCATATGTTCACATTTACCTCAGAAAGGCCTTTTCCAGTTAATTGGAATACTCCTGTTTTTTGAGCTGTCTCCAAATGTGCTTTTAAGGCACTGTTTCCCATCTTTCTGTTCTTGACTTTACAACTGGCAAGCAAAAGGATTGTGGCCGATGTGTAGTGGAGATCCTCTCATTCACACCACATTAGGCAACATGAAATTACTTTCTATTAAAAAGTAAATTGAGAATACATTAAATAAAGGTTTGTCCATATGATTTTCTTCTCAATATTCTCACCTCAGTGGTAAATTGGTGTCTGGCCTTCCATGCCACTGACTCAAAGTAAACACGTTACTCAAATCATCACCATTGTATAAAATTAATCTTAACACAACGTTCATTAGTAATAAGATAGAAGCATATGAAAATGTTGCTATGTAACAGAAAAGATGGAAGTGGTAAATGAAAACACTGTATATAAATACAGGGTGGTATATAAATTGAAATACTAAAATAAATAAATAAACTGTATTAAACTCATGCTAACCGAGAAACAAGACCAGTTCAAAAGTATTTGCTTCTGCACTCAAGAAGATTCATAACTGCTGGAAAAGTAGATACATTATATAATAGTAACGGAACAGATAATCCGTTATTATAGTGTTACAGTCCATGAACATTTATTAACCAGCAGAGATTCAGCATATTTCCAAATATAGACACATAAAACTGAATTTAAAATATACTATCTTTAAAAAAATTGCAGGCAAGCCCTCTTTGTAATGACTTCACTTCTCCACTGCTTACACAGGCAGGAAGTCCTTGGGCTTCCAAATAGCCATAATTAGCTGATTGTTTGGAAACATGTTTAGGGATGCAGAGGGTTGGCCTATGCAATTGTTATGTTATGTTGGTTAATCTTTTATGTGACTAATGCTTTTAATCCTATACAGCATTTTATGCAAGCTATTTATCATGTATGGGAATTTGGTAGCATAGAAGTCTTGGCAAATACAGTGGTGTCTTGAGTACCTTGGTACTCAACTGCTTTGAAATTCATCAAATTTGGTATCAACGCATTTTGATTATCCCAGAATTTATTTGTTTGGTACTCAATGCACAAGCTAGAACTTGCCGGTCTTGGTTACCTTGTGATTCACTACATTATTCCTTATGGAAAAATGTGCTTTGTACTCATCGTTTTTGGTACTTATCGCACCTCCCAGAACCAATTAATGATAAGTACTGAGGTACTACTATAAATAAATCTATGAAGTACAAGACTCCACACTGTTACAGCTTCCAATGGTGCTTTCTTTGACCACATATGAACAGGATTGCACAGTTTTCTCCAGTGTTGCAAACAAGGTCTGCTTTTTATAGACCATCAGACTTTTTAAATATTTCGCTCTTGAACTCAGCATTTTTTATTCTAAAACACTTGCATAGGAGGTCTTAGCATGTCCTCACATCCACCATCCTCAGGAAGTATTCTAAAATAGAGACTGGCAATACAATATTGCTTCATCAGTGTGGCTTTGATCCCCTTTCCTATAATGGGTGATGAATAATAATTAAAGTATCCAGTCTTGCATAAAAAGGATATTAGAATTACATTAACACTAATCCAAAAGTAACAAGGTATGCAGTTTCTAATTTTGCCTTCCTTAACATAGTACCGCCTGATTACAATGACAAACCAGCAGTACTACAAAACTACTAGAGAGATTGTAGGTCATGTATCCATTCAACTAATGCTATACAGCCTTTTTGTTAATAATAGCAATACATTGTTTTCTTCCCACACTGGCATAGTGAGAAAATTCTGTTCTGCTCACAATGTTTTTAGACAGCACAGCTAGTTCTCAATTTACAACCACATCTGAGCTCCAAATTACCATTGCTAAGCAAGAGTTGTTAAGAGGTTTGCCCTATTTTATGACATTTCTTGCCACAGCTGTTAGGTTAATAACATGGTTGTTAAGTGAATCTCTTCGCCACTGACTTTGCTTGTCAGAAGGTCGCAATAGGTGATCACATGATCCCAGGTCTCTTGCAACCATCATAAATAGATGCGAGTTGCTATGTGCCCATATGTTGATTACATGACTGTGGGAATGCTGCAACAGTCATATGAAAGCCAGCCATATATCACTTTTTTCAATTCCATTGTAATTTCAAACAGTCACTAAATGAATGGTTGTAAGTTGAGGACCACTTGTATTACTGAATTTCCCTTTTACTGGCTTTTGCACTAGCTGCTTGACTTCCTTTACTTGGAACTGTGAAAAGTGCAAGGAGAAGAGTGGGAAAGTGAAGTGAGTCTTAACATAGTGAATTTGGGATATCCTCAGTTTTGACCATCAGGGGGCCAGCAACAAACTATATTTAGGCGAACGTTTAGTTCCTCTAACACATACGGAAGGGGTGTGTGTGAGGAAATAAGCAGGATAATCCACGATGTCATCTTTCTCCCACCAAAGGACGCAGGCAGACAGCACAGGGGAGAGGCGGCAACCACCCAATTACTGAACTTCGGAGGAAAAAAATATGCCTCCTTTGAAGCAAACCACACTCAAGTCAGGTTACACTAATCCCACGTTGTGAGAGGCCGAATCCAGCTAACCACAGTTTGTTAAACAGATCGCGCTGCGTGAACACAAACCAAACACACGACGGCGTCGCGCGATAGGAAAGCCTAATAATCTCCATGGGACTAAACTTCGCAGCATGGCTACATTAGGGCTGCAAAAAAGCAAACAAACCCGGATGGCAATTAAGAGCGATCTTCCTCCCTCGCTTACTCAATACTCCATACACGGCCAGACCCAAAAGTTTCTTCTTTCCTGCCATCCAACGATCGTTCCGATTTTCATCGCTGCACTTTCCAGCGGAGTTAATCTCCCCCGGTCGGTCGACCAACTTCAGCCTCCCTTACTTCGACTCCAACCCCTTCAGCTGACCCCCCCTTAGGGGAGACACCAGGGGAGACCCCCCCTCCAAAAACAAAACCGCCCTGAAAGGAGGACGAGGTTACCTTGGTCCCTTGAACTAGCCGGCACAGCCTCGCATCCTAGCAACAAGCGTACGCATTACGACGAGAAACAGCGGCCAGGCGAGTTTAGTCCTCCGCGAAGGAGCCAAAAAGCACCCGGATGACAGCCAAGCCTAGCCTCTAATGGCGTGCTTCTCCGCTCGGAAAAATTATTTGAGATTCTCGACGATGGGAGGATTACCCAGAGTACCCGAGTTTTTTTCCGCCACAACCAAGATGGCCGGGAGAGAAAAAAAATTCGCCATTTTACTTCCGGATGGCCCGTTAGTACTGGCAGAAGTGGGGAAAGCCACCACTCCTTTGAACAAATGAGTCAACGCTTAAACGGGCCCCCTGCTGGGACATATCGTGATGGCGGCGGCCCATAGCGGGATTGTGAGGAATCTCCTTCGGCCTCCTCGGGGGTAGAGGCCCGTCTGGCGAGAGGGCCGCTTGGCCGCACTCAACATGGCGGCGCGCGCGTCCCAGGCCTCCCCGGGAGGCGTTTCCTGGACCGGCGAGGCGCGCGTGAGGGTGCGGCGGCGCCCGCGGCTGCCTGGCCATGGCTTCCTGCAACCCCTGGGATCCCGTCCAGCCCACGGCGGCGGGGCTGATGTTCGCGCGGGCTCTCTCCGCGGGAGTGGCGTCTCAGGTGGGGGCGATCGGTTCCTTCCTTGCAAATAATAATAATTGCCCTTGAGGCTGTGTGGATCGCCCAAAGAGCGCCGAACCTTTTGGGCGCCAAAATGAAAGAAGCCCAGATTTTTTGCCCGCATTACTCGTTCCCATGAATAGTAGGCGCTGCGGGTTTCCCCCCCCCCCCGTCTCTTTAAGTTCAACTTTTTTTTCCTTCCTGAATTACTTTGGAAAAGCCGCTTTTCTCGCGATTTAAGATGTTGAGCTGATTCTGCTGCATGCTTAGCCGTTTTGTTTCGAAATTAAGCATGACAGATTTCGGCATAATTGCGTGTCTGTCCTTTTTGCCCATTTCCCCAATTGTCCATGTCTTTTGCCTGCTCAGGTATCTTGTAAGCTTATTTGTCCAACTTTTTGTTCTCTTTGTCATACAAGCTGTCTATGTTTATTTGCTCTGCTTGGAGAGTGGACGCACTATAGTTCTTATTCATTCAATAGCCCATAACGTTGCACAATATCTAACACGTTATAGTGTAAAAGATAAGGGATAGGTAAAACATATTTTTCATCAAAATTTGAATTGCATTCTTCCCCTCATTTAGTAGCAATTTCTGTTTTGATAGAAATCCTTTGGTTTCTAATTCACTCTTCATAATAGACCCATAATTTTGGTCAAATTACCTTTGCATGTTTTTTATTTTCCTATTCTGAGCTATATAAATAATTTTTGATTGGAAAGATTTATTATTAAACAAAAATGATACAATCATTTCCAACTGTAGATTTTACTTTTGAGACAACAATACAAAGAAAAAACAGAACAATTAAAAACATACAGGTATGTATTCTGTATGTCAGTCTTTTCTAAAAGTGATAGTTTATCAGTTTCTAATTTTTTATTTGTTTCAGAATTAACTGAGCTTTATTTACAAGTAAATGTTCTAAACTTCACTCCTAATTTTATGGATGATTGAGTTGTTTTGCCTTCTTTTCTTCTCCAGGGGACTCTAGATCTATGTAGAAAATCATCTGCTTGTTTTACCCATTTCTCAGAAGCAGAACAAATTGCTGATCTCCAAGCTGAAGTCAGCCTGGTAAATAATATTTTAGCACTAGAACAAGACTTATTTTTATAAAAATGATGCAAAGTGTGAACATTTGCTCCACTAGTCACAATACCTTCTGCTACAGAAGAGAAATCAGTTTATACTTCTTTAATGTTTTAATACCTCTGATATGGTGTATATTGCAGGCTTCTAGTGTTTTTTTCCTCTTGTTTGTATACAATTAGTCCTTGCTTAGTGACAATTTAAAGTTATGACAGACCCCCAAAAGCTATTTACGATCTGTTCTGAAATTCCAATGACTGCATACATATCAATGGTCACATTTTGAGCACTTGAAAACTGGCTCATTTTTATGGCTGGTTGCAGCATTTTGCAATCATGTGACCATGGTTTTTGATGGTCTTTTTGGCTGGTTTCCAGTCTTTTGGGCCAGAGGTGAACTCTTAAGAAGAGCTTCTATTTTCATGGCAAAAATAATAGTAATAAACTAAATTGTGCAAATATGCAAAAATAAAAAATAAATATATTTAAATATTTGTATTTGAATAGATTACTCTTGTAAAAATAATGGAGCATCATTTTAGCAGGAACTCATGTAATTTTAAATACTTTAAATAACTGCACAGAAATTTTAAAGGCACTGCTTCAATATTACAGATTAATCTGGAGACAGAAGCCCTGCAAATGGAAAAAGATACAGCAGACATTACTCATCCATTTTATCTTAGTAAGTGCTGTTTATATTATTTAACCTTTCAAGTCTGAAGTTACATAGTAGGACTTAATATAAGACTTTGTCTTAATTTTGTAGATTCATACAGTTGGAAAATTCTTCTTGAAGTATTTGTTCTATAGTTTTCTTGGCAATATTTTCAGAAAGGGCTTGCAAATAACTAGGACTAAAAATCATTGGCCCAAAGTCACCCAGCTGTTATGTTTACCTCAGGCAGGATTACTTACAGTCATTCATGCTCTAGGAATCTCTAGACTTAGATTGGACTACTGCAACTTATTTTACAAGCATGCCATTGAAGGGCATCTGAATGTTTCAGATGGTACTGAATATGGTGGCATAGTCAGCATGTTACATTACAGCTCCATAAGCTGCATTGGCTACCAGTATACTTCATAGTGTAATTCACAGTGCTGTAGTCATCATTAAAGCCCTTTGTGACTTGGGGCTGGATTACTTATAGGGTCATCTCTCCCTGGTTATTGCTCTTGAGTCCAATTCACCAAAGAATATGTTCATATTGGCCCCTCAGTCATATATTTGTAATGTCGGCCATATAAATCTATTAAACATATAAATAAACTCACAGTCTCCTGGCTTCTAATTGTGCCTGAACCATTAGATCATACTGGTCAGCCAGGATGCTTAAATAAATAATAAATGCAGTATCATCAACTTGAGTGGGAAGAAAGAGATTGTTCCCTTTAGAAGCCTTGTGGATACTGTAAGTCTCTTTGGCAATATTGTTTTGAAGAACAGCATACATTAAAATAATACAGGATGTGGGATTAAAATACACTGTTTTATACCATGAGGATCAATTTGTGAGGATGTCACTAATAGTTTGCAAAAGAGTTGCAAAGGAGAAAAAGGGACACGTTCATGTTATGCGAAAAAAGTTCTTGTATAAAGTTGAATATAATTCTATAATGTGTTCTGTCATACATGCTGTAAGAATTTGAGATGGTGTACATTCAGAAATCCAGAGTAAGATTGGAATTTTACTAATTCGAATGTACTAATTTGATTGTTCAGCAGTTGCCAGGCAAACCCAGTATTTCCTGGAATATTATGTAAATCCTTCCCCCCTCCCCCCCGTCTCCTATTACTTACTTTTTAATCTATCCAGGTGTCTCCCGACTGTGTCAGAATTCATGTTTGGAAGATTATGATCTAACATAATTTTTCTCCAAATGTTCTGTAATCCTGATTTACATTGATGCACCAGCCAGTTTTACTTTGACATTTTCTTTTTCATAGCTCAGAAGTGCCAGGCTTTGCAAGCCATGAACAGGCACCTGGATGCAGTGCTGAAGGATAAAAGAGCTCTGAGGCAAAGACTAGTTAAACCACTGTGTCGAGAAAGTCTGCCTCTAGAAGCTGCTGTCCACAGGTATCAAACTTCCTAATTGGAGTTTACATAGTATTTATTATTGGTGAAATCTATGAGAGTCCAGTAGAGTTTGAGGCTAATAAAAGTAGGCAGAAGTACATTTGTATGCACATCTGTTTTTGCTTCTTTCAACATCCATTAATTCATTGAAGAGGAACTCAACAAATTTGCACATGCAGAATAGCCAGCACCCAAGAAGACAAGCTCAAGATCTAAAAAGATCTTGACAGACTTGAACACTGGGACCTATCTAACAAAATGAAATTCAAAGTAGATAAAAGTAAGGTTTTACACTTACTGCATAGGTGAAACCTGGCTAAATGCCGGTAACTGTGAGAGGGATCTTGGAGTCCTAGTGGACAATCACTTAGATACGAGCCAACAGGGTGGGGTAGCAGCCAAAAAGACCAATGCAATCCTAGGCTGCATCAAGAGAGTTGATCAAGTTCATGTGAAGTTCTAGTACTGCTTTACAAAGTGACGTAATGCCACACTTGGAATCCAGTTCTGGCCACAATATAAAAAAGATGTTGAGACTCTTGAAATAGTGCAGAGAAGAGCAACAAGAATGTCTGAGGGTTGGAGACTAAAACATGAAGAATGGTTGCAGGAATTTCTTTATGTCTAGACTCACGAAAAGAGAAGCGCAACAAGAATATTTGAGGGCTGGAGACTAAAACATGAAGAATGGTTGCAGGAATTTGGTATGTCTAGACTAATGAAAAGAAGGACTAGGGGTTACATGATAGCACTGTTCCAATATTTGAGGAGCTCCTACAAAGACAAGGGGATCAAACTATTTTCCAAAGCACCAAAAGGCAAGACAAGAAACAATGGTTGGAAACTAACCAAGGAGAGAAGCAACCTAGAACTACATTTTTTCCTAAGGGTGAGAGCAATCAACCAATGGAATAGCTTGCCTTCAAAGGTTGTGGGTGCTCCCATCAGTGGAGGCTTTCAAAAAGAGCTGACCATTTCTCGGAAGAGGTATTGAGTCTCCTGGTCGAGCAGGGAATTGGATTAAAAGACCTAGTTTAAGGTCCCGTATTGTTCTCTGTTCCTTCCAATTGACTGCATTCTATCTACTACCTTTCAACCAACCCTTGCATTCTTAACATTTTTGCCAAGCACCTTTCCCTATAGACTTTGTATTCATTCTTGCTACCTTTCCCTTTGTTACGGGGGAATAATAACGGCATTCTTCCAGCAATAGGACACAGTGGCAATCTACTGGCATTTGTAAAACACACATTTTATTTTAGCTCCTTAATGAGAGGAACCCAAAGTGATGTAGGTTGATATTATTTTTAACATCAAAAGACAGCTTCTATCAGCAGTCTCGGATTCGACTTCCTGTTCTGGAGGCAACAGGACGTGAGAGAGCGAGCTCTGCCTCTCACGCCTGAAACCCG
>JANHFO010003478.1:64099-78108 GCA_032468095.1 Pareas carinatus | reverse complement strand
TAGATGAATGATTAAAGTATAAGGGAATCAAGAATGGATTTGGAACTGTGATAGACAAGCATAATTGTGATAAATAGATAGAAATGAAATATAGAAAGATAAAGATAAAGAGAATGTAATAAATAAAGTATATTAGGGCATTTGGATAAAACTATGTAAAGAGATCAATTAAAATGGGAAACTTGGGGGTGGCAATTTAAGAATGAAGAAGGAGGAACAAAAGAAAGAAGAAAGAGGAAGACCAAGAGGAAGAAAGAAAGAAGAAGCCAAGGGGAAGAAGAAAAGAAACTAAGAAGCCAAAAACAACAGTTAACACAATTTTGTGCAAATGGGATTTCTATGAGTAGTGGGTTATTGTTTTGCCAATCTGGTCTTTGAAGGGGAAATGTCTGATCACTTGTGATGTTGTTACTTTGTCCCAGTGGGTATTGTTGTTCCCATGCCCTAATAGTTCCTGCTTTAATTAGTCAGTCTTCTTTCGTCCCCTGTAAAGAGAATCAGAATCAGAATCAGAATTTTTCCTCTAGTAGGACACCTGACATGTTGGTAGAATTTGAAATTTCTTTATTTAACTTGGTTTTATTAAAGTCACCTAATATTATTAGAAATTAATCAGGGTATTTTTATTCAACTTAAGAGATCTGTTCAGTTAAATTGTCCAATGCATTATTTATGCATGCTTTAGTGGAATGTATGTTGCAATCAGAACAAAGGAGCTGAATTCTCTTGGAGAATAGAATGGCTTGCAGTTTATGAATAAAGTTTCTAAGTCTGCATCACAATATTTTTACATCTTTACACCATCCCTGACTAATGTCGAATGCAAGGCCTCTGCCTTCGTTTTTTCCAGAGGTCTCTGCATTTCTGTCTGCTCTCACCAATTGAAATCCTGGAATGTGCATACTACTGTCTTCAATAGATTCATTACACACGGGTTCAGTGAAACATATTATTGCACAATTATTAAAGTCCTTCAAACAATTAATAACTTGTAATTCATTCATCTTATTTACAGGTGTGAGGTTTATATATATATATTCTAACTATGTCTGATCTGTATGCTAGCAAATGTAACCCCAGGCCACCCTGAGATGCCCTAAGATGATCTTGCTGAGTAATAGGGTTAGGATTAGGGAGAATCAGTGCTGAGGTGCCATTTTAAAGTAAGCCGGGACGACGTGAGAAAAACAGCAAGTCATGAAAGAAGAATGGCAGCAAAAAAGAAGTCACCAGCAAAAGAAAAAAAGTACAGGAACTAAGAGGTACCACTCCAAATTTATTAAGGGTAAAGTAAAAGAAGATTAAAATCCCTTTGCCCATAAAAACTTTGTAAAAAGCGCAAATAAATACTCTGGGATGAAGGATATTAGGAAGAGATTGGTGATTTGGAAAAAAGAAAATGGACATAAACTACAGATATGGACTGATATCAGCAGTGCTAATTTTGGAAACTGTTCCCTGGATATGGTTTGCTTAAAATTGGAACTCTAACAGCTATTTTTAAAAAAGTGGATGAGTGCAGGATTAAAAAGGAAATGAACATTGAATTCAATAATGAACTTAATAGACATAAAGGACTATAAATAACTAAAAGTTTGTGATACTGGGAAAAGAATTGATAAGTAAAACTCATTTGAATTCAAAGCAATGATATGAACAGTGGGAAAATAAAGAGAAAGAGACCTGAGCAAAATGGCATCAGCACAAGAAGAAGGACAAGCTAAGAGCTGCTGATGGGAAGAACTTATCATACAGATGGGGAAAACATTAGAAATATTAGAAGTTTTAAGAGAAAGAACACAAAGGGAAGAAGAGAGGGAAAGGAAAATAAAAAACAAATTGTGCAAAGAAAACAAATTTAGCAATGTTAAATTTAGATAGAAGGTGGAAAATAGGTAGGAAAGAAAGATTAGAAGATTGATAGAGTTCAAGGGAGCAGAAAAAAAAAGAGGAATGGGGAAAAGAAAGAGGTGGTGAAGTTATAACCCAAAAGAAGGATAGAAAGAGACACACAAGGGTGGAGACGAAAAGATTACAAGTCCAAAAGGAGATGGCAAAAAGAAGGGAAAGAAGACAGGGGAAAGAAAAGGAAAGGATTAGAGAGAAAGAAAGCTTTGGAAAGAAAATTGAGGAAAAAGGAAACCTGCAAAAGATAAACGTGCATGTAAGAAGTTTATTTGTCAGGAAAGGGATAGGGTAGACTGAAACAAGAAAGGGATAACTATTAGGAAGAAACGGTTTTGAAAATATGGATGGTATAAGATTCGGTTATGCAAATTAAAAGAAGTTTGAATGATTTTTTTAATGAAAATAGGATAGCGTTGGGAAAAAAATAGGTAGATTGGTGAGGGTTTAAGAATGATATAAGGTGGTTGATGATTACTAACAGGTTGTGGTGCTAGAAATAGAAAACCCCTGATAGAAAAAAGAACTAAAAGAGACCGAATAGCAATAGATGCCGGATTGGAATTGGGAAGATATATTAATTGGGAAATGAGAAATAAATTGAGAAATTAATGATTGATGAAATATTATAAAAAATTAAAATTTTGATTCATGCTATTGTAAAGAGTAACTTTAAGTCGTGTTGATATAATTGGAGTAATTAGAGGTTAAGAAATTATGGATGAATTTGGAATAAAAGTATGAGGAAAATGTAATATGAAATACAACATTAGTAATGGAGGTTAAACGGGGAAAATATAAGGGCCTTAAATTGAAATATTAGAATTGGAAATGAATGGATGGAAATGAAATTTGTAAATTGGAAAAATAATTAATTGGCTTATTTTTGGGAACGGACTCAAATATGAAATCAGGTGAGGATGTTTAAGAAAGAAGGGGAAAAAGAAACTTGGGGAAGAGGAGTAGGAAAGAAAGGAAATTAGAAAGTAAGGGATAGATAGACGAACAGAGAGGTGAAGATAAGAAGAGGAAGAAAAAGTAAGAAAGTGAATAGAGAGGTGAAGATGAGAAGAGGAAAGAAAGCTTATAGAAAGAAAGAAAGTAGCTAAGAAGAGGAATTGGAATGTGGAGATGAAAGAGTGGATGGAGGTTGGGATGAGGAGACAGAAAGCTGGGAAAGATAGAAAGAAAAGAAGAAAAAACAGAAAAGAGAAGAAAAAAAGTGAGAAGGTAAGAGAAAGTAGAAAGCAGAAAGAAGAAAAAGGAAAGAGAGAGGGAATAAGAGGTTATCCACATTTGATGTCCAAAACCAATAGTTAAAACTTGATACACCTATTCTTAATTAAATATTACTAGATGTAAAAGCATAAGAAACTAAGCTATTGGTCTCAGTGTTATGGGGGAAATCTAGGAACTAGGAGTAAGTTATACTTGGATGATTGAAGAAAATAGAAATTAAGAATAGATAGATAAATAGTGGAGATATGTAAATGTATGATAAGTAAACTCAAATGAAAGTAGTCCAGGCGGGCCGTGACGAGTGCTTGAGTGACTGTCTGCAAGGCGTCCCGATCTAGAAAGGGGCACAACTGACGTACCAGGCAAACCTGATAAAAAGCCCCCTCGGTGACAGCTGCCACATGGTCAATCAAGGACATCCAGGACGATACCCAGACTGCAGACCCTTTCCATGGGGGCCAATATTTCGCCCCCAATAGTCAGCGATGGAATCAGCTGGCTATATCGGAATACCGGTAGCCACAGCCACTCAGTCTTGGAGGAGTTGAGTTTGAGTCTGTTGCTCCCCATACAGATCCGCACGGCCTCTAGGCACTGGGACATCACTTTGACGGCATCATTGGGGTAACCTGGGGTGGGGATGTACAACTAGGTGTCGTCAGCATACTGGTAGAACTTCACCCCGAAACCATAAATGATCTCACCCAGCGACTTCACATAAATGTTGAACAGGACAGGGGAGAGGATTGACCCCTGCAGCATCCCACAGCTGAGGCGCCACTGCATCAACCTCTCCCCCTTGCCAACACAGTCTGCGACCGGTCGGAGAGGTAGGAGAAGAGCCAATGAAGGATGATGCCTCCCACTCCCCCAACCGGCGCAGCATGATACCATGGTCGATGGTATCAAAAGTCGCTGAGAGGTCTAATAGGACCAGGATAGAGGAACAACCCCTATCCTGGGCCCTCCAGAGATCATCCACCAACGCGACCAATGCCATTTTGGTGCTGTACCCAGACCTGAAGTCGGACTGGAATGGATCTAGATAGACAGTTTCATCCAGAAACCTAGGGACCTGCTGAGTAACCACACTCTCAACAACCTTCACAACAAAGGAAAGGTTGGAGACGGGACGGTAGTTATTTAAATCAGCTGGATCCAGTGAAGGCTTCTTGAGCAGGGGCCTCACCACCGCCTCCTTCAAGGCGGCAAGCAGGACACCCTCTCCCAAGGAAGCATTCACGATGTTCTGGAGCCAGCCTCGCATCACCTCCTGGGAGGCCAGCACCAACCAGAAGGGGCACGGGTCCAGTAAACATGTGGTTGCCTTAAATCGCCCCAGGATCCTGTCCATGTCCTCGGGAGCAACAGTCTCGAACTCATCCCAGATAGCATTCTCAAGACTCGCATCCGTCACCCTGCCTGCGACTACCCAGTCAGAGTCCAAACTGCTCTGGATCTGATCGATCTTATCTTGAAAAAAGCCTTTTAAATCCTCCGCCTGTCCCTGTATGAGGCCCCCACACTCCCCCAAATAGAGGAGAGAGCGGACTACCCCGAACAGGGCCGAACAGGTTGTTAGTGAATCTGTCATCGTCATGGACTTTGCTTGTGAGAAGATCACCAAGGTGATCACATGACCTCAGAACACTGCAACCGTCATAAATATGAGTCAGTTGCCAGTTGTCTGAATTTTTATCATATGATCATGAGGAACGTAAATGTGAAAAATGGTCATAAGTCACTTTTTTCCAGTGATGTTGTAACTTTGAATGATGTAATTTATTGTTTATTATCTGTCAGTATTTTGCACATTCTACAAAAATATTGGCAGTTCTGGAATGAAGGTATGGTTTGAAACATTTCATTATATTATGGACATCTTAAACATACGTTAACATTTCAAGAAAACATTGTTAAAGTGCATTTCCAAATAAAATGTATTCTCTTTTTCCTATTCACCTGAGAATAGAAAAGCAAAATTCAAGCCATCTGTTTAACAGATTATAGCGTTTGCACGGATGTGATATTTTCCATTATGATTCTTTTTTAGAACTTTTTTCTCCCTAGGGATAGAGGTGGATATTACTGAAACTAAAAACAAGATTTACTGCACATGAAATTTACATAGTTTTTTAGATTAAAAATTCATTAAAGACAGCTGCCAGATAAAGTTCATGTGCTTTTGAAAATGTTTTTTACAAAACTATTTGAAAGTTTAAGGAAAGGCAATGTTTTAAAAAGAAAGAAATTGATTCAAAATGGAAATATAGTTTTAGGAAAGGAATTGAAGTATTAATTGATAGAGACAACCAGAAGACAACCAAAATTGATCACTAGCCCCAAGATATAGTAACCAAGTTAAAAATGCTGTATATTGTTAAAAACACTTCAATATTTTGATACGCTTATTAGAAAGTATGAGCTATGGTTTGTGAATACCATTCAGTTCATTATAGTTAGCATACAACAGATTTGGAACACCAGAAATCAGATTTTATGATGGCGAGAGAATTAGAATAATTCAAAATCAGTATGTAACATGACTCTTTATTCAGTACAAATTCCAAATCCTTTTAATGCAAATTTAGTACTTAGAAATTGGTAGAAATGATATGTAAGCATATGTAGGGTAGGACAAAGCCAGAAAGGGTCACTAATTTGTAAATAAATTAGGCTATATATGATGGGTAGTTGACAGTGGGAAAGAGTAAAATTCTGCAGTTAATCATAACTTTCTATTCTGGAATAATTGCTTCTGGAAAACTATTAACTCTAGAATAGTAAAATGGCTAGTTGGGGGAGATGTTCCAGGTGATACAATGGCACCCAACTGAATCTGGACTAGAGTTTTGTATGCAACTATTGAATAGTACTTAATTTATACAATTTGTACAATTGCATTATTGTAAAAACTATTGCTTTGATCCAGTTTTTTTTAAAATCCCGTAGCTGGGTAGGGACATTCTTTTTAAAAGATGCAAGCACATAGAAGAATTAGACTTCCTTTTCTGGTGAATGTGGTCCCTATCCATATATTGGGCCACTTTTTCCACATAAGCAAGCAAACAAATCTAGCCTTTGGGATGAGTCGGGAACCAGAAATTGAGAGATGAAATCAGCTCTAAATATGAGAAAGAAAACTGAAAGCAAAGTAACATGGGAAAACAACCAGAAATTAGGAATGCAACTCCCTCCCATTTTAAAGTTTATCAGGATTTGATTAAGCAGAACAGAATTTCTCTCTTCTAGTGGGAAGTAATGTGGCCATATGTTTCTATGCAGAATCTCATTCTTTCTAACTGCTTTTGGCAGAAAAGTCATCCAAAATGGAAACAGTGTGTTTAATTCTTAGAAAGAGTTGAGATTAAAACTAGTTTTTAAATCCGCTTATTGGAAAGAGATTAAGAAAATTACCGTAGATGGAAGTGACTTTTTTCTCATAAAATACTGATAAAATAGTGACCATTCAGCTGTTGTCATTGTTCACCCAATTTTCAGAGAGAAATGCAATAAGAAAGGGTTTTTTGTGTAAATAATTGGATCAGTATATAATGGACTGTAGTAGGCGGAGGGAAATCTCTGCAAAACGGTTTAGCTATGTTACATTTCTTCTGCCAGTAACACAGCTGGTGCATTCAGAAGACATTTAAATGGCTTGGATTCTACATGAATAAGGTCATTTCTTTGACATTAGTGATTTTGCTCCCCCTCCAGAATTCCTGGCTGGAAGAATTGGTATATAGAATTAATCCTGTACTAAGAGAAATTACAAAGTGAGGATAAAATTTATCGTATGCAAAGTTCACATTTCCCCCCCCAACTATACAGAGATGTATCTATTTTCAAGCAGTCAGCCCCAGACTCCATTAGATATACAAAAGCTTCATTTGAATGATGAGCTACAATAGTGTGATGAAGGACTACTCAAAAACCAAACCAAAACAAGACCTGTTATCAATAACTCGCCTGTTTTGATTGAGCTCCGTTTTATTCATTGGCTGTGTTGTTTTGAATGCAACTACAGATTCTTCTCAAACAGTACTCTGTACTCTGTCAGAGAAAGAATATAGTTGAAGGAAAATATCTAAGATACAACCTAGATATATTACATCACTGTGAGCTGACTGGGCAATTGTGTTAGAGAACAACCTAGGGATTGGGATATGAAGTAAAAAAACCTAGAAAAGTGATTGAAGGAAGAGTTTTGAGAAAGGCACCACCCAGAATTATAAACCCAAAGGGAGCATGTATTTTATAAATTTTAAGATGGCATTGTAAGAAATTCAGTAGGGAGGTCTATCTACCCTCCAGAAGGCTGCAGAAAGACTGGTGGTCTACCAGATTTCTAGCAGCTGAAGGAGAAGCCTGTCTACCCAACCTTTGGTGGGCTAGGATGGGATTGCCTATTGCAGCGGTTCCCAACTTTTCTGGTTCCGGTGACCAGTTTCAGAAGAAAAACCGTCTTCCACAGACCGGGGCAGGGAATGGTGTTGCACGCATTCTAGATCCCGCCCATGCATGGATGAAGCTTCACACACTTGCTCGCTGCGTTCACAGCCCAGTTCCTAACAGGCCACGGACCAGTACCAGTCTGGGGGTTAGGGACCCTGGTCTACTGGATCTTCAATGGTCAGAGGAGATGCGGTCTACCTGGCTTATGGAGGCTAGGAGAAAACTGGTATTCAGAATCTCTAGGTGGCAGCAGGGTGGAATGGCAGTGCAACCACAAATTTGCCAAATTTCACTTCCACAGGAGACATGAATTCTGGATTTGGGACACATTTTGCACTCTTTTGCATCATAGGGCAAAAATTACAGACACGATAGTTTTAATAGTATATATAAATAATATAAATAAGAAACAAGAATCTTACAATAGATTCTTTTTTCATGTAAAGCTCCAGAGTCAAGTGAGAATTATTATCCGTGGGTGCAATGCTAAATTGGAGATATCTTACAAATGGAATCTGAGAGCTGAGAAACATTAAAGGAGGCGGTCTGAGAACCGGTAGTCAGATGTGGACCAGCAAAATGTGTGCGTGCATGCCTTATTTTTTTATTGAGCTTTTCACTTTTGTCTGAGGATAACACTCAATATTTGTATAGTTAAAATAATTTGAAAGGCCAATCACTATTCCCTCATTTGGAGATGAAGTGCTGAGGTAAGCAATTTGGTTAATCCTTTAACCTGCTTGCTGGGAAAGTGCATGGCATGTTGTATTACTGTTGCTGTTGATGATGATCAGCCCTATGTTTGTGTATTTATTTATTTAGCTGTCCTAAAGCTAACAGGACCATCCAAACTTTAAGGGAAATGCTGGTCCAGGGGGCAACCACTTACTACTGAGAAGGCTTGCTTTTGGGTCCCATTTGATGAATGTTTCTCAGAGAAGTCTTGGAGCTGTCCACTTTGTCAGATCCAGAAGAACAAACAGAAGCAGATACAGTATATGTAGCCCCTCAAATAATCTGTCCCAGTGAGACATTTTTCAGGAGCCAGTGAAGTTCACAGAGTTGTAGTAGTGGTGTTATTTAGGTATATTGTGGTGCATCCCAAACTATCCATGTCATTACATTCTGGAAGAGTTGCAATACCTGGATCAGTGGCCCCAAATCTTTTGGGCACCAGGTACTGGTTCCATGGAAAAAGGTTTTTCCATGGACCAGAGCGGGCGTGGTTTTACATGCTGCCTGCATCTTGGAAATGGGACTTGACTTGTTTGTGCAGCCCGCTTGGTGGCATGCCGTGGCCCGGTGCCAGTCCACGAACCGGGAGTTGGGGACCCCTGCTCTAGATGATCTTTGTAGGCGGCCTGAAGTTTAATGTTTGAAAATTGTTCTGTCACCTGATCACAATATTATTTCCATAGGATAAACTGTTTGAAGTTTCTTAGTAAGTGAAAAAGTTTCATACATTTTTGAATGGATCTGTATCAATCTTTGTGCTAAAGCATCCACATTTTCAAATACTTATCTCAAGAGCTTGTGTGTGTGTGTGTGTGTGTGTGTGTGTGTGTGTTTGTGTATGCAGTTGTGTGATACGTACATTGTAAATGTTTATCAGAACTTTCCCACAAGAGTTAGTATTGTGATGGAAGAACAGAGAAACTAGAACTCAACGCATCTTTTTTTAAAAAAGTGACAAGAAAAACTTTGAGGTGTTTCCAAGTAATACTGTTAGCTTCATTTGTAGTTAGGGATTAGTATTAGCTCCAAAATCAAATTTAACTTTTTGGTTCTGTTGCTTTACAGTTTGCCTTTTGTTTTTGTGTATGAGAGAAATAGTCTGATTGCCTTTAGGACATGAGTACTGTAGCAATTAAAAGCTGTTTTGTAACTTCATTCTATATATAATACCTATTTCCCCTTAAATAGATCCTGGGGAATAGATAATTGGTATCCTTCAATAACACTCTGAGTATGATGTTCTACAAATAAATGTTCCCCAAATAACTTTGGGGCACATTTCATTGAAATAATTTTTCCCCAGGATGTATTTCATATTATGTATACAGTGAACAGCTGAAATAACAACATGCATTGTTTATCTGGGAACTCTTGCCAATATGATTAGGGAAACCTCTGTGATATCTCTCTCAATCTTTTCCTGGCATTATTGAGTTTCTCTTAAGAGAGAGAAAGAACAGCTGAAAGAGCAGTTTTTTGGTTATCTATATTGAGTAAAGATATGTCATGGTTATATAATGTTAATATTGAGGTATTAATATTAATATTATGGTAATATTGATTGAGGGTATCTGTTTCCCATATTTTCCCATACTTTTGCTTGCCTGAAGACTATGTATTCTGTGTAGAGCTTCACTATGGAGGAGAGATTGGTCATAACTGATTATACTCATGCAGGAGCTCTCTTTAATGCAAAATCTCCTTTAGAAACATTGAAGCTTTTGTCTCTGCCACTTTTTTGTAGCCTTTTAGTGATCTTCCCGATTTCTGCAAAAAAATAAAGTTTTAAGTTAGGTAGACCTCTTTCCCTAATAGCATGTAAGAAAATACATTTAACTACAATGCCATCTGGAAAACAACAGCAGTCCTACCCTGGATAATTCTTGTACAGAGATCTCTTCAAAAGCAACATTTGTGAGGTTAACAGAAAAAGGAAATAAAAAGAAAACTGCCACCTTCAGGAGCCCAGCTTATGTGAGGCATTTGGTTATTGTTCCATTAATCTACCAAAGTATTGCTCAAAATTCGCACCCGTGTTTATTTATCATTATAGATAGTCCTTGACTTACAACAGTTCGCTTAGTGACCAAAGTTACAATGGTACTGAAAAAATTGACTTAGGACCATTTTTCACTCTTATGACCTCTGCAGTATCCCCATGATCACATGATTTGCATTTGGATGCTTGACAACTGACTCATATTTATGACGGTTGCAGTGTCCTGGAAGCATGGGATCTCCTTTTGCAACTTTCTGACAAGCAAAGTCAGTGGGGAAAAACAGATTCACTTAATAACTGTGTTACTAGTTTAACAATTGCAATGATTCACTTAACAAATGTGACAAGAAAAGTCATAAAATGGGGCAAAAGTCATTTAACAAATTTGTCACTTAGCAACATATATTTTGGACTTGGTTGTGGTTGTAAGTTGAGGACTGTTTGTATTACAAGTCCATTTTTTACTGCTTCTTTCTTAAATAAAAAAAATCATATCAGTTTGGAAAACACTCAAAGCATCTAAAATAAAAACTATAAAAAGATGAGAAGAGATAGAAGAGGGACAGGGAAGGGGGGGAAGAGAAGAGAGAGAAGGGAAGTAGGAAAGAGGGAAAAGGTAGGAAAAGGAAGAAGAAGAAAAGGAGGAGGAAAGAAATAGAAGAGGAAAGACGAGGGAAAGAGAAAGTAAGAGAGGAAAAGAGGGAGAAAAAGAAAAATAGAAAGCATGATAAAATGAAGCATGACAAAAGCATGAAAGGAAAAGATAGAGGAAAGAAAGATGAGGAATATAGGGGGTATAGGAGAGAAATAAGGAAAAAGAAAAGTGTAGAAAATAAAGAAAGGAAGGGCGGGGGAAAAAAGAGAAACAAAAAGTATTAGAAGGTAATGATTTTTTTTAACAAGATAAAAGGAATGTGTGTATATATGTATCTGACATTGAAGAAGGTGTAAAAACTAGAAATGTAAAAATGTAAATGACATTCACTGTGAAATGTATATACCAATAAAAAATATAAATCTAAAAAAAAATAAAATAAAAAAACCTGTAAATTTGAAAAGAAGATAAACCAGATTTTTTTTAAAAAAAGAAAACTAAATACAGACACTTTCCCCCTTCAATTACTTTGGAGAGGAAGAAGAGAACGAAATTTGCAAATACTATTTTCAATTCTATTTCAGAATATTTAGGCCAAGGCAATACTTCCAAAAGCACCATATGATAATTTTCCTACTTTATGAAATACTTTAGAAACTAAAAAAACTGGCACATGTGAGACCGCTGTAATGCAAGTTGCACTGGCTGTTGACCTTTTAACTCCTTTATGGCATGGGGCCAGTGTATCTGAGGAACATTTCACCCTGATGTGACTAGCTTATTGGAGAGATTGACTGAGGCAAGGGAGGAATCAAGTGGGGAATTAATCTGGAATCTCTACGTCGACGCCTCCCTTGAATGCCATTGAACTTTATCTAGACTGACCCAGCAGAAAACCACCAGTCTGAAAATATTCCTGTCTTATAGGCTTGGGCAATAAAATAGCTAATGGAACTCTTTATAGGTAGATCGAATGGTTTGCACCCAAGATAACCCACGCCACTGGTTCCAGCAGAAAGAGCCTTGTTCAAATTTTGTTGGCCAAAGAATGTTGACTGGCATCCAGAAGAGCCTTTTCTGCTGTGGTTCCACACCCTTTGGAATATTCTTCCGCCGGAGGTGAGCCTCGCTCCCAAACTCCTGGACTTCAGAAGAGCCTAAAAACGTGGCTCTACTACTTGGCCTAGACCACCACTGCGGCCTGCTACGTCGGGGTTGGCCTAAGGGGTAGAGAAGATCTTCACCTCCAGGCTGTCCATCACCTTATTTTTTTTAGAATTTCTATTCAATTTTTCTAATTTTAACTGTTTTTTCCCTGTCTTTTACCTTTTATTATATTGTAAGCCTCCCAAAGTCACTGTATCAGTGAGATAGGAAGCATAGAAACAAACAAAACAAATAAAAACAACTTTCTGCCAGCATTTGGAGTACCTCAGAGAAGAAATGTATAAAAATCTATAAAAGGTATTTGTGTATAGCAAGCTCTACTAGGAATAGATTCAAAGAGACATCTCTTTCTTTTCTTGTGGATATAATTTTCTTTCCTCAGCTGCCCCCCTTTCTCTATTACAGAACAATAAAAATGGGGAGGAAGAACACTTTCACAGTAGCAGCCTCCCCTCCCCAAAAGGAATAGCATTTCGCAATAATTGATGCGACTTTCCTGGGCATGGATAGCTGCCTGAATATCGAGGAAGTGATTTTGGAGAAGCTTATTTTATTTTCATAACCCATTACCATTTCTTAAGCTAACACTTAACAGACAATAGTGGAGCCTGTCTTCTAGAAACAGAGCCAATGGACTTTTCTCTAGATTGATCTATTGGAGAATAGACTCATTCTATTTCACAATTTCCTGTTTAATTGTGCAGAGAATGAGAAGCTGAGGATTGGCTAGGATTCCTAGTAGTGTAGCCAGTCCTCTCTTTACAGGAGGGAGAAAATGCTGCAAAATGACCAGTCTCTCTTTTTTTCATCCTGAATAGAGTAACGTTACTTAAATAAACCTAGCGTCATAGCAGAGGTTTCTTCATTAATGAATATAATGAGCTTCCCTGTGTTCTGGTTGCTTCTTTCTTTTCACATAGAAAGTCTTCAGCTGGGATTAATTTGGTATTCCTCATGAGCTTCACATGCAGAAAAGACCCTGTATTGATGGAACAAAGCTATTACATTAGTCCTTCCTTCCTGTATTCGCTTTTTACCTTTTTAATAAGAAAGGGCACTCTTCTTCTGTTCCCCTTCTATAACAGTTCCTAAGACTTTTCACGCCTTTTATTATTTTGGCAGGCAGATAAATAATTTATTTGATGCCTTGGCAGTCTGTAATTATATCCGGAATTATAATTTAAAGCCAGTTAGTAGTTTTCTTTATATATATTATTGACCAAATATGTACAGTTTGGGCCATCAAAATATTTGGGGGGCTGCTTAAAGAACAATGATTATAGCTGTAAAATGTAGCATAAAACTTTGCAGTTCAATAGAATCATTTAATACCTCCTAGTGTAAAATAGCTCAGATATATATGTGTAAACTGACATGAATATCCTGCCTATCCTTCTTGTGTTGATAAACTGATGTACTTCTTAGTTGATAGAATATTACAATCCTATGTCAACTTGAGAAATGTTATCTAGATTGAAGTTCCCAGCATGCAGAGGCTCATACAAGCTTTCTACCTTATCATTATCAGGGAATGCTGATGTCAAGTATAATATCTCCTCCTTGTATTAAAAAGTGTTTTGGAAAGTCTTGAGTGACTAAAAACATTATGAGCTGCAGCTGTTCAATTTTCTACTGGATTGGAGCTGCAGATATGCTCCAGTAAATAAAGGGAGTCTCTGGGGCCATCAGTTGACAGTCATGGGATATGGAAGGCTGGGACTTGGAATGCAAGAAGAAAGACATGCATTAATAAATAAACTTTCTCTTCAGAATTTTTTTTGTTTTATTGTATACCATAAGAGCTGTAGTGACGCAATGGTTAGAGTGCAGTATTGCTTTCTACTTCTGTTGACAGTCGGCTGCCAGTAAGTTCAGCAGTTCGAGTCCCACTAGCTCAAGGTTGACTCAGCCTTC
>JANHFO010003478.1:53151-63776 GCA_032468095.1 Pareas carinatus | reverse complement strand
CAAACAAACTACTAAGTTAAAAAATGTGCTTCAATAAATAAATTTTTGATTTCTCAAAGTAAGAGAAAGGATATAATAAATGAAACAAATGTGATTTGTTATGATAAAACATAGCTGATGAACATTTGTGTGTAAATTAAGGTGTAGATTCTGTCTGTCTATGCCTGTCTGTCTATCTGTCTAACATATGAATTGTCATCACCCAAATGGGATGTGCATGAACATAAAATTTCTTGTTATATACCAATAAAGAGTAATAATAGATGAATTTTTAAAAAAAACAACCAATGTACAGGAAGTCCTCAACCCATGACTACAATTGGGACCAGAATTTCTGTTGTTAAAAAAGTCAGTTGTTAAGTAAGTTGTGCTCAGTTTACAACTTTTTCTGCCGTGGTTGTTAAGAAAAATCACTGCAATTGTTAAGTGAGTCACATGGTTATTAAAGCAATCTGGCTTCACTCATTGACTTTGCTTGTCAGAAGCCTGCTGGGTGTGTCACAAATGAGAGTCACAAGGATGCTGCAGCCATTGTAAACACATGCCGGTTGCCAAGCACCTGAATTTTGATCATGGGGATGCTGTTGTAGTTTTGAACAATCGCTAAACAAATGGACTACAAACACAGCTTTCTAAACGAGTATGCTTTGTTAGGTAATAAGAATGGATGAAGATGGAACAAAGCAAGGTAGTACAAAGAAAAATATGATTGCCCCTTCAGAGACCCAAATATGAATGAAATTGGTTATTGTTTAGATCCCCTCTACTTAGCAAAACTTTGTTGTATTTCAGACTTGTGGTCTAAGCATAAGTCTATGCGTAGCAGAGGAATAAATATGAAATTGACCATTTATAATAAAAGATTGAAAGATAAATGAAAGATCTGAGTAATGGGAGGCTCTGAATATGGACTACAGTAAATATTTGTTTTGGTAATATCAGGAATGGATCTCTGGAAAAAAATGGACATGGAAAAAAGTAGTGAAAAAACTACAGTAATTATAAACTGGCTATAGGAAGAAAAAATCACATGTTCTGTGAGAAAAAAGCAACAATCTTGCAAGATGGGAAAGTATGCATAAGGAAATGGAATGTGTAAGGTGTTTGGAACTGAAAATAATTATATCATAAATTGCCAGAGAAATGAGTGAAATCATTCTAATGGGAAATATGAGAAAAAATGTTTGATAGAATTATCAGGGGGAAATGTCCTTGATTAAGAAAAAATGATTGTAAAAGAAATGCTGGAAAAAGGAAGACTGAAAGATATTGAATGTTGTATATAGAGCGAAAAATAATTACAAAGTCAAAGAGAGTAAGGAATAATAAAGGTAGAGAAAATCAGTCAAATTGTGGTGAAAATAAAACATTTTTTTTGGAATGTCCAGATTTGATGTAATAAAAAGCAAAGGTAATAAAATGATTTGGAATAAAACTGACTGGAGAAGATGCTAAGAAGTCTTTTAAAGAGATCTAGCTATTGATAGTTTGAAGAATAAAATTGAAATGAATCCTATAAATGTTAGTATCTAAGAAAAACACAGAACCCATAAATACCATGATAGTATGCAAAGTGGTAAAACTATAGGTGTTTAGTGCTAGGCAAAGGAAGTGCAGGGCAGGTTTTCACTCTTCAGCAGGATAAAGAGAGTTTATGAATTTGAGAAAGCTTATTGTATATTTCGTGATTTGGAGGGCATTTAACAAAAGTGCACTCAAATGTTTTACATGAATATGGAATCAGAAATTCCCTCTCTGTCATATCAAAGCCTTTTTCTACATCTAAGGAGATCAGCAATGCAGTTTTCTGTTTTTCCAAATGTTTGTCCATAATACCAATTAATAATCTAATTTTATCAGATACTTCAAAAACCTTTTATAAAACTAGAATTTCAGGAAGAATAGTATCTATGATACCAATATTTTGGCATCAAAATTGCCAGATAAATCGAGTGATTATGGACACAATTAGCAAGGCCTTTACTGCCTTTCAGAATAAATTATATAGACCTCCAATCAATTTATTGAACAGTGAGCTGTCAGAAAAATAGCAGGATGTAAGTGCAGTAAATGAATATGTTGTTTATCTCATAATGCACAAAACAATTACCAATATTAAGTTTCTATCAGATGTTTAGATTTTAAGCTTGAAATGCCTAGCATTTTATTGGAGGAATGATTCCCATCATTAATTCTTAAGTGAGTTCTGAAATATGTATGTATATATGATCACATACATGCTCTGAATGAACTGTTGAAGGAATTAATGAATGACAGTAAGCAAAAATGATTTTATAATTATAAAATCGCAATTCAGTGTTGTCTGGAGCAAGAATTAGTGTCTGATTTAATTTCCATTTAAATGTAAGGCGAATACGAATGGATTCAGGAATCAAACCAGAAGATGAAGAAAAAAAACGTAACTCCCAAATTTGTTCAATACAATATACAAGATAGAAAATATATAAAAGAAATCTTAGAGAACTACCACATGGCTTCTTCTAGTAACTATCTTTTATTAGGAATAGATCCAAAGAGATGGGTGCAGCTTCAGTACATGTTCTAGTATAATTTTGTTGAAAGTTAGAGTTCATTAAACAGAACAACTTCCTGGAATGTTGACACTGTTGGCATTTGTCCTCTTTTTTAGAAAGAGCATTCTTTTCTTCACAGATAGCATCAATTTAAATAAAAACAGATGTTCTAATTGCAATATTTGAAAGTATTTTAGTCTAAGCTAAGAAATAGGAAAAATTTGTGATGTTTGTAAAAGGAATTAATGGCACAGAATACATTAACAAAAACAGTACCCCATAGGATCTCTAGGATTTGATCCCAGATATGCAAAACAGTTTTTAATTATTTTCTGCCTTCTACTTTCCTTCTCCCTATTATGTTTTATTTTGTTCAGCCAAATTGACAACTGGATTGTGCTTGAGTAGCAAGTCATTTATTATACTATTGAATAGTGATAGCACTGTTGAAAAATTATAGCAGTTTTAGTCTAGATTAAAAGAATGGGAAGACCCAAAAGAATGAGTATTTAAATGTATGCATACTGTGGCGAAAGAGGAGAGGGGGCCTTTTTCTAATTCTTTCATTAGACTAGTTCTTGAGATCTTGCAGTGAAGCTGAACTGTGGGGAATTCTGGGTAGATAAAAGATAGTACTTCATGTTGTTAGCCCACTAGATATATTGGAATTCAAATATGTGAGAGGATAGTAACATAGATGGCTTTTAAAAAGATTAGAAGAAGTTGTGAACGATAAATCAGGAAGCTTTTGTGCTAATTCTAGAATCAAAGAAAATATATTCTGAACCCCAATTATGAGCTGGCGACTATGGGAGTGTGTTGTCTTGATCTATTCATGGATAGCCATTGGCATCTGGATTGGCCAAACTAAGAAACAGGATGCATGACTACTGTAGATAAACCATTAATCTAATCTAATCTTGCAGCACCATTGTACCTGCTTTCCTTAGGTCGTGCATTTGATAGTGGGTGCATTTTTATATTCTTCAAAAGAATTTATATTCTTTTAAAGTGCAGACATGTTTTGAGGATCTTTCCCTTCCCCTCCCTTCTCTCTATCTGTCTATCTATGTATATACTAAAATCATAAAACATACATATATCGTTTGTGTGTACACACATATTTAGACACATACATATATACTAAAAACATAAATACATTAATCCAAATGTTACAATCCAATTACAGATGGGGAGGGTACGGGCAGGGTGGGGGGAAGATGGGATCTGTTGTCAATCAATTAGCCACCTCCATATATCTTGATTAACTGCATATACTTATCCAAAACCACCCAAAATATATTTTCCTCCTCTTTTTCTTGCCATTACAGCAACTTCACCACAAATAACTTTGCTACATGATTTGTTATTTAAATATTTTTTCCATCATTGAACTTAATTGCACTTTTGCTATTCATTCCAGCATGAATTAACCAGCTGTGAAGCTGTCATTGAGCTGCAAGTCCATGCAATCCTTTTATTTATTTATTTTTGGCTTCTGAGAAGTGACCCCTCAACTTCAATGAGACAAATCAAATCAAATTTTATTTTAGTCACTGAACACATTTACAGAATGTAAATATATATGCATCAAATAAACAGCAATAACAATGAATAATATAAGCAAACTACTGACTAATACAGGTTCCAACAGGTGGGCGTGGGCTAACAGCGTCCATGTCCTCCTGCGTTTTTTAACTTGGGTCAAAGTATTTTAAATTTTTATTGGGAAATCATTTTATTCCTCGCCATTTTAATATTGATATTCAGGCTTTGTTTAATAATTTTAATATGTTCTTAATGTCTATGTTTGTTTGTGTTTTTATATGCCTGTAAGCCGCCCTGAGTCGTTCGGGAGAAGGGCGGGATACAAATAAAATTTGATTTGATTTGATTTGATTTGAAAAGCACAACTTAAAAAAATCAATTCTATAAAACCACAAAATCTCAAAATTAAGTAAAACATTTTATTAAATCTTTCAATACGCAAAGTTTTTGTAAAAAATTCAGTATAACACCATCACCAAAAAAAAAATACCCACAAACACCAACAATACTCATCATAACTTTCAAAAACTTTTCACATTCAATAATCAATCTACAAATTTATCTAAAAAATTTTTTATCCATATTACGCTCGATAACAAGGAGGAAAATATCCTAAAAAAACCAAGATCTCACCACTAAGGTAATGGGGGGGGAGTACTTAACACAAACTTCCATGTACACTAATAAATTAATTAATGAAAGTGAGTTGGATGATCTTGGGCCAATCAATCTTTCTCAGCCCAACTCACCCCTCAGGGTTGTTATGTGGGATAAATTGGAGGAGGGAGATGTGTTGAATATGTTTGGTGCCTTGAGTTACTTGCAAAAATAATAAAGGCGGAATATAAACAAATAAAACAAACAAACAAACAAACAAATAAATAAATATAAACTAAGACATGATGGTGGTGAAGTGAGTCATCACATGACCATTCCAATTATGCAACCTTTTTTTGTACGTGACAGTTATTAATCAAATGCAGCAGTTGTTAAGAAAGGCATTTGTTTGCTATGGGGCATTTTTGCAAAAAAACTAGAAGTAAATGCTGATTTTGGACAAAAATGTCATAAATGGCAGCCTTGTCACCTTAGGAAGCGAGAAGCACCTGTAAATGTGGGCTTATTGTCAAGAATTTGAAAGGCAGTCACATGACTGTAAGAAGATCAGGACTTCAGAACTGGATTGTAAGTACCTTTTAGGCATTGTCATAACTTCAAATGGTCTCTAAGTGATCAGTCATAAGTTGAGGATTACTGATACATTATTATATATTCTATTCATAAATAAAAATACATAAATAATATAATAATACTAACACCTTGACTGAATCTCTAAAGATTCTAAATATTTGTTATGTTCCTTCTTGCTTCAAACAATCTACTATCATCCCAGTGCCAAAGAAACCTCTCCTCCTCCATAGGGCATGTGCAGCTAATTCTACCAAACCCATAGCAGGGCACAGATACCAATAGCTTGTAAAATATAAATGTCTAAAATATCTATGTTCAAACACCAATGTCTAGGCCATCTAACCATTGAAGTACAGCATCGTTTATATTTTAAAAAATCAGATACTGGGGTGGTTTATATCCTCAGCTTACAGCCAGTCATGATGTGATCTACTGTTTGATGTGAGACCCTGCAGTCACACTGAGGGGAGAATCCTAAGCCCCATTTATACAGAGAGTTCCCGCAGATACCATGAGAGGTATGGATCCTATTTAGAATCTACCATTGTTGTCATGCTAGTTCAAAGCCTGGCACCTTTTTTATGGGGTCATTTATATGTCTTCCACCTGTATTTTGTTAGCATGATAAAATCTAAACATTCTATAGGTGGGATGTGATTTTATAAATTAGGATTTATTTGCATAGAGTTTCATTAAAAAATGAAATAAACACATGTGGACAGAGGAGTGTGTGTTTGTGCATGATTTGAAAATGAATTTTGAATAAAAGAAGAAAACATTTTGTTGCTTTCTTTGCTAATCAAAGAATAGGATGCAATTTGAATTACTTCTTGGAAGAGTCTCAGGATTTGCTTATAGAACAATTGCAAGGAAGAGAAAATGTGACAAACTGATGGACTGGAATAACTGAGGCCAAGACTCCTGCCACATTCACAGTGTGAAACTCTTTTCATTACAAGTGTATACTTCCTTCTTGAATTGTTACACCCAGTGTGGTTCCCTCTCAGTCATGAAGCTTTTCTGAATCACATTAGATCAGTCATTTCACCCCCTAGACTGAATTATAACAAAAGTAAAAGAGTGCATGGACTCAAGTTTATTATTTTGTTTTTGTTTTAAAGCATGCAAGATACAGATATGGACAAAAACATTCTATTCTATTTTAAATTAGATTTAAATGAATTCAATTATAGTAATTACAATTAATCCATCCTAATACTCAATCTTTAATGATTCCAACCTAAATAAAAATAAATGTAATATTTAATTATGAAAATCATTCCCCAGGATAACTAGAATGGTTAAATTTCAACACATAAAAAAAGAAAAAATATTTTACTTGTTACTTCACTTTGTCATTTTCATCAAAACAAATTGTATTGTATTGTATAGTATATTGTGATAGTGGCAGTGCTATTGGTCCACCATAGTTTTATCAAGAAAAATTAAGGCCCACCAAACTGATCTCTTTTTGAAGATTACTCGTTTTGGTTGAAGACAGAAATGCGGTGGTTAAAATGTGTGAGGGCAATTCGGAAAAAACTCTCTGTGTAGTTATGAACCACACTACTATCAAATGTATATCAATGCCAAGCTGGAATGAAGAGAAATGTTGTAACATTGCACCTTATGCTATTCAACATATTTGTAAATGTCTTGGATGAGGGATTATCAAATTTGGATGATACAAATGCTGCAGGGATATAGCAAAAACCTAGAAGATAATATAAATATTGAGAAGAATCTTTAACAAGCTGAAACATTGGACAAAGTCCAGCAAGATGTATTTCAACAGGGACCAATGTGGAGTTCTTAGTGCCCTCTGAGCTTGGTTGTTTGCTTGTAGATATTTATAACCCAACTACATAGTATTAGTGTGAATGAATATAAACAGTGCCTTAATTATATACAGTAGCTTACCCTACTATGTTGGTGAGGATGTGATTCTTTCCTTGGTAGATGGTTGTCTTCATGTCTCTTCTTATAGAAGATGGAACAGAAATGTTCAGATTTATTCCATAAGACAGAAACACTAGGTAATTACACTGAAATAGAATTTGACTGGCCATCAAGAAAATTCTAATGGTAAGAGCTGTTCAATCCTGGAACAAAACACCTTGGGAGGTGGTAGGTCCTTTTTTGTTGTAGATCCTTCAGTGAGGATGATGGACATTTGACAGGGATATTGAAATAGTGGGTTTCTTCAGTGGTCAGATTGTAAAGCTAAATGTCTTCAACATCCTTTCCAACCATTACTTTCCAGGATTTGAGCATGTAGACAAATTTCCTTGAGCAGGAAACATGTTTAGCAATGCTGCCTAAGACCATGTGTATCAAATAGACCCCCACCCCGATATATAACCACAAAGGCTGTCATGGATACAGATGTAGATGCAGATGGTTCCATATGCACCAGAATTCTGACAGTAGAGGCTATGTTGTTGAGCATTTTTAATAAATGTTGAAGAGGACTAATGTTTATTTGTAAACAATGTATACATAAACATCCATTTAAGTTAACTGAAAAAAGCACAGGAGTCTTCTGCTCATCAATGAAGTTTTATCTATCCTTCACCTAAATCAACCTATGGCAAAGACAGATGGTAACATTTGACTGCATTTAAAGTATTTTCTCCGATGACATCTGGATACCAGATGGTGGCTAGTCACCATCTGGTCTGTGCTGACTTTTCTATTTTTCCTAGTTTAAAAAATCTTCCTAGAGATCTGACATCTGAACTGAAGTTCTAGCTCCCACTATGACCAGGTAGATGCTTTCAATATCCAGTTGAAACATATAGTGAAATTGTCATCATCTGAAATTATAATGGTTTGTGTTCAGATTCCTTTTTTATAATGAATTCTGGAAAGAAAGAAAAAAGAATTTCCTATGGAATTGTTACAAAACTGTCCAAATAAAAACATGTGTTAGGTGCTAAAATGGAACAGCAATTTACCCAAATCTATTTTAGAAGCAAAATCAGAATTATACCTTGAGTTTTTAATAGCTTTTCTGGTTTGTTTCATCACTAAATCAAAATTCTGAACTGGTTATGGCAAGCCTTAAACATTACAAGCAGAGAAAGTTAAACCATGAATTTCCTATAGTGTTAATTTTGAATGGTTTGATCTCTATGGGGCATCCTAGGGAGGAACTATTAGGAGAACTGCTGAGAGGAATTTATGAACATATAGGACAGATTGTTAATAGTCAGTTTCTGAGCAGAATGGCTGATCAAGAACTTTTGAAGAGACTGAATGATGGAGGCAAATATGCACCCTCCTCTTTTTGACTCTCAGACAATATAAGGGTTCGGCGGAGGAGTTTAGAGGTTATTTCTGGGAGAAGATCACACAGATTTGGGATGGTCTGGACTCTGACTGGGTTAGCCCAGATGGGGTGATGGATGCTGGTCTTGAGAAAATGATCTGGGATGAGTTTGATGCTGTTGCCCCCGAGGACATAGACAGGATTCTGAGGAGACTTAAGGCAACCACATGTTTACTGGACCTGTGCCCCTCCTGGTTGCTGCTGGTCTCCCGGGAGGTGACTGGCTCCAGGGCATTGTAAATGCTTCTTTGGAGGAGGGTGTTGTCCTGGCCGTCTTGAAGAGGCGGTGATGCAGCCCCTGCTCAAGAAGCCTTTACTGGACCCAGCTGCTTTAAAAAATTATCGTCCTGTCCCCAATCCTCCCTTTGGGGTGAAGGTTGTAGAGAATGTAGTTGCATATCAGCTCCCCCGGCACCTGGATGAAACTGTTTATCTGGATCTGCTCCAGTCTGGCTTCAGGCCTGGGTTCACCACGAAGATGGCATTGGTCACGTTGGGGGATGATCTCTGGAGGGTCCTATTAGACCTCTCAGCGGCTTTTGATACCATCGACCATGGTATCTTGCTGCGCCAGTTGGGGGAGTTGGGAGTGGCAGGCACCGTTTTGCGGTGGTTCTCCTCCTACCTCTCTGACCGGTTGCAGACAGTGTTGGCAGGAGGGCAGAGATCGACGCCAGGGCATCTCACATGTGGGGTGCCACAGGGCTTGGTCCTCTCACCTCTCCTGTTTAACATTTATATGAAGCCACTGGGTGAGATCATTCATGGCTTTGGGGTGGAGTACCATCAGTACGCTGATGATACTCAGTTGTACATTTCCACCCCAGGCCACCCCAACGATGCCATCGAGGTGATGTCCCAGTGCCTGGAGGCTGTGTGGATCTGGATGGGGCACAATAGACTCAAGCTCAATCCCTCCAAGACCGAGTGGCTGTGGTTGCTGGCGTCCCGATATAGCAAGCTTATTCCATCACTGGCTATTGGGGGCGAAACCTTGACTCCCATGGAAAGGATCCGCAACTTGGGTGTCCTCCTGGATGCATGGCTATCCTTGGCCGATCATTTTGGCAGCTGTCACCAGGGGGGCCTTTACCAGGTTCGCCTGGTGCGTCAGTTACACCTCTTTCTAGATAGGGACGCCATGCGCAGAGTTACTCAGGCACGCATCACGGCCCGCCTGGACTACTGTAATGTTCTCTATATGGGACTCCCCTTGGGACGTGTCCGGAAGCTCCAACTGGTACAGAATGCGGCCATGCAGGGGGTTATGGGGGCCAGTGGTAGGGTCCATGTGGCCCCTCTCCTGCACAAGCTGCACTGGTTGCCGGTGGACTGCCGGTGCGAACAGATGTGTCTTCAGCTAGTAGAATCTTTAAGCCTCCAAAAGAACAGTGGTAGAAGTTCTTTACGTTGAATCAGGCCTTTTCCTATTGAATGACAAATACAAATTTCATAATGTCTAAAATTAGTTTGTTATTCTATTGCATCCTATACTGTAGGATTGTTAACGGTCTCTGGAGATATAGAAGAGACACAAATCACTGGTATTTCCAGAAAGCTAGTCTTGTGTATGTTTTTATTTGTTGGAGATATGCTTACTTCCCCCCCCCCCGGGGACTCAGGATGGCATATAGGAGAGTCCCCATTCCTTTTATCCCAGCAGCAACAAACCTGTGAGGTAGGTTTCTCCCAGGAAGTGACTGGCTCCAAATCACTCAAAGGATCCCATGACATTTCTGGAGATTTGAACTTAACTTGTCCAACAGTTTAACCCAGTTATCCTTTAATCCACACTCTCAACTATGAATTAACCTGCTGAAGCAGAATGAGAATACATAAAAGAAATAAATGTATATAAGAATCAAAGGCTTGAAAAAAAGGAAGAAGAGCTTGCTTAGGCATTTTGTGAAAGCTAGACGTGAGATGCAATGAAGGTAAGGTCCCGGGTGCAGACATGCGTTCTCCAACATGCAGGCAACACCTGGGTTTTGCAGCATAGTCATCTTATGATGCCCATGAGC
>JANHFO010003478.1:27462-37790 GCA_032468095.1 Pareas carinatus | reverse complement strand
ATTATTATTATTATTATTATTATTATTATTATTATTATTATTATTATTATTATTATTATTATTATTATTATTAAGATGGAGTATAGAGACCAAATACACTTGACATATTCCTAATCTTACTGTTTTTATGTTTGATTCTTTCTTAAAATGATTTATATAGGTGCAATTTTAAATGAAATGTTTGAGATTTCTTCAGAAGCAGTGTCATTAAAGTAACTATCATAATGTTAACTAGCATGTTTTTTTCTTTAGTGATAATTAACCACCATTTTATAAAATAGAAGGCTCTTACTGGATTGAGGAAGGCAAGTATGAAGATATGAATGTAATATCCCCCCCTTTTTTGCTGATGAATATAGTCCTTGCTTAGTGCAAGAGAGAGGAAACTCCCCACAAAATTGCCCTTTTTTCTACCATACATGCTAGTTTGAACAATTGCTGTTTTGTTAAACAGTGTTCTTAGTATTTTATTTATTTATTAAATGTATATATTCCCCATCCTCCCAAGAGGTGAATCTAGTGTACACTAGTTTTCCCAAACCACTTTGCTCTCGGGCTCTGATCCCTGAGATTTCTGAGATTTGTAATCCATCACAACTGAACAGTTCTGGACTTCCGCTTCCGTTTCTCCGTCCGGGGGCCGTGAACAATCCTAGGTAATCTTGGAGGGGTTACCAAAGAAGGGGTGCAGCAGGGACGCGTGTCTGATCCCTGTGTACCAGATGGAAGAAAGGGCGCTTTGGCACCATTAAGGCAGAGACGCTAGGACATCGAAACAAACACCAAGGCGAAAGCAAAAAGAAGAAAGCACCAGTCAGGCGAGGAACAAAAAAAATCCTGCTCTTATTGTTTTAACTCCACAAAATTTTTGGATGGGCAACAGTAAAATTAAAATCCAGCCCCAATTTTTTAAAAATGTCGATTAAACCCTCAAGTGACAGCTGAAAACCAAAATAGTTCAACTTTTTAAGATTATTCATGGCTTTAGACTACAGAGAGAAGTTAAAATGAAACTGCGGATAGAAAAGATATTTAAAATTGAAAAGGTATCAAATGGTAATAAAAGGCGAAAAAGACCAAAGAATAAGAATAAAAAACTAAAGTTTGCAAGAGAAGGGGACACTAAAATAAAGGAATTGAAATCTTCTACCACAAAATTACAATACAGGATATACGACAGAACAGCAAGGCCCTCAAAAAAAATAGATTTTGGAACAATGATGTAGAGATAAAAACTGAAATTACCCGGTACTGGGGAAGGGTAATTATATAAAACTGTGTAAAAAAGAAAAAAAAGTTGGACAAAAAGGAGGAGAAGAAGATTAAAGAAGTAAAAAAATGAATCTAAAAAATAGAATGGTGGGTGGTAAAGATATGTTTAGGCAGAAGGGTATTGGGTAAGATGATAAATAGTGATAGAAAAATTATTAGGATTTATGAATAGAAAAATAGTGCTATGGGGAAAAATCAAAGAAATTATAGAAATTATTGTATGTGGGGTGAAATATGATATTCTGGAATTTTTAAAAGATGTAAAACCCTAAAAGGGAAATTAATTGGGGAAAGTAGGAATATCTTTAACTCTCTTGTTTTTTGTTTTTGTTCTTGTTTTTGGTTTGTTTTTGCTCCTTTTTCCTTAAATTTAATGTAATTTTAGAAAGGGGATACACTTAATGTTATGTAAATGTCAAAGTAATTAGAAATGAAATATGGAACGGGTATATAGAAATATTAGACTAAGAGAAATGGTTTTTTCTAACATAAGACTGGATGCTAAAAATTTATTATTGGAAATAAAATAAAGAAGAAAACGAACAGGAGGAGGAAGAAGAAGGACGAAGGAGGGAGAGAAGAAAAAAGAAAGAAGGAAGCAAAAAAGAAAGACAGCCAGAGGTAGAAAGGAAGAGGGAAAAGATTGAAAATAAGGGAATGTTAAAGATAAGGATTATATTATGAAATTTATTATGTATGTTGTCAGTAAAAGTTAATTAATGTTTTTTCTCCCTTTCAATGTTTCTCTGGCATATTATGAATGTATTGATATATTAATGTTAAAATAAATAAAAAATAATTTGCAAAAAAAAAGAGAGAGAAAAAATTCCTTTCACAGAAGCAGGCATCCACCTCGGTGATCCCTGGCTAAACATGTACCATACGCTTTTTTAAAAAAATCACGTTCTTTTCTTTTTTTCTAAACCAACACCCATTGTTTAAAATACGTATATTGTTTAATTTCAGTTGGGAAAAAATACTTCAATTTGCCTGATGAATTTTTTTCATCTTAAAGTTTTGGTGCATGCGTGATTTCATCATACTTACGCAGCCGAAATATTTCAAATGTCTGTTCAGAAGCTTGGCAAGATTAGTAAGAATTCTGTTGTGATAAAGCAATAGTTCCAAATAACTGGTTACATTTTTTGGAATTTTGTACATCAGATTCAGAAAGACTGCAGTTAAACAGATTTTTTTAAAATAATTATTTTTAATATTTATATGCTGGTCATAACAAAGCAAAAACTGTCTTCTTTTCTTCATATTAATTAACTTACAGTACTTGAAAGAGGCTGATGATATCTATATGGAAAGAACTGTAGTTTGCAATTTTTATCAACAGGATGCTTATTAAACCCTTTTAAACCTGTTTCATTAACACTACACTAACAACTTTGTCCCCTCTTTCTTTGCTTCTAGATGCTGCTTTTTTCTTTTTTTATGCTTTACCTTTTTAAAATTCATGTATCTGTTATTTCAACTGAGAAACAAGAAGGTAAAATGCTGTTTGTTTGTTTTTTAAAGTTTGTTTTTTATCGCTTTTCCATTCTATAACATCAACCTTAAATTACAGAAAAGTAGCATAGAGAAACTTGATCTAACAAATTCTATTAACAGTAAACACTTACAGTTTAGTATGGACTATCTACATTTATATAATTGTCACATCTGTCATATCTATATTTTCCACTAGTTACTTTAAACATTCGTATGTAGCAATTTACACTCCTATGACCTATATCTACAGATCGTGAACTATCAGTATAAATGGTCAATTATTTGAGTGTATGTTATTTATTCATGGAGTAAGTTTTACATGCCATATGAAACCACAATTCTCATTTGGTACCATTGATAGTTCCTTGCATGCTTGTATCCTTCTCTCCTTCTTCTTCATTTTCTTCTTCTTCTATCTTTTCCTTTCTCTTCCCTTCACTTTCCTATCTTTCTTTAATCTTCTCCTTCCTCGCTTCCCTCTTCCCTCCCGCTTCCCTTTTATCCTTCCTCTTCAATCCTTCTTTTCTTTCCTCTTCCCTTCTTCCTCTTCTTTTCTTTCTCTTTTTCTCTTTCTCATCTTTCCTGTCTTGCTCCTTCCCTACTTCCCTTTCCTCCTCCTTTGTCTCATCCACCTCTCCACTTCTCCCTCTTTTTTCCCTTCCCTCTATCTCCTTTCTTCCCTTACGTCTTCTCATTCTTCCTCTTCTCTCCCTTTCCTACTTGCCTTTTCTCCTTCCTCTTTCTCTTCCTCCTCTCTACTTATCCTTCTTTCCTTCCTTTCACTTACTCATCTCTTTCTACTTCTTCTACTTTTCTTCTGTTGTTTCTTTTATCTTCCCTTTCTTAACCTCGGATTTTACAGCAAACATAATCACTTGGCATACCATTATGCATGCATTTGGTTATCATTTCTTCTCAATTTTATATACAGTATTTAGTTGTTATTCACGATTGAGATATTTCAGTTGGAGATCTCATATGTAAAACCGAATACAGATTTTAGAGTTCTATTACTTTCGATGTTACAACTTGATATATATTTCATTAATGTAGAATAGAAGTTTAAATTCCATCCATACCTTTCCCATTTTCTTAATACTAGCAATTTCCTTATTATTTCTCTCTCTTTTATTTTAAACTATTTTCTATAATATTTAAACAAATTTCCCTAGTATTTAACTATTTTCTATCATGTACTGGCTAATGAATATTCTGTGCTCTTCATCCTTAACTTAAATATTTCCTATCCTTATTTAAATTAACGTCTAGTTTTACTGCATATTATCTGGGTATACTGTTAATTTCACGTTTTCTCTTTTCTTTCTACATGATATTTATGTAATCTTAAATTCCATTTGGGATGTACCAATAGAGACCACAGCACTGGTTGTCCTTAATTTCAATTTTACCACTTTAACTGTTCTACAAGATATTTATATGGTATTTGATTCTAATTGGAATATTCATATGTATAACTCACAGTAGATTTTGCTACATTATACTATTTATACTAAGAACATAATGCACACTAAGATCAGAAAACACACATTTATATATTCTGAACATATCTTTAAACCGATTTAACACTTTATTCTACTTCCTTAACTTTTTCCAGCTTAATTTTATTATATTTCTATATAATTACCTAGGTTTACCACATTATGTATCTACATAGGATTTATAATTTTCCCCTCGCTATTTCTATCTTATTTACCTAGTGACTAATCTTTGTATCCAACTAATTCTCTATCTTTTTATATCTCTATCCTTTTATGATCGTAATCATTTATTTAGTGTTTTCTACTTTAAAATGCTCCTCTTCCGCTCTATCCAATTCTTTCTCGTGTAAATTTAAGATGTACATTCACTTTTATGCCTTGTGTCTTCATAGCCAGACCATGTCACATACATCTAATCTTTGCAGCTAGTCCATATCATGTACCTCTGTTCATGGTTTTCTGACACTTTCTCATCATACTATTCCATTCACTCAAAGTCTTTTGGAAGTTTCCATCTTTGTAGCATCTTCTCAACGTCGTCTCAAAGTTCTATTTCAACCAATTTGTTCTGTTGTCCTTGTGTAATATTACCTCATTGTTTATAATTCTCAATTTTTTGCCTTTTAGTTTTATCTCTTTCAGTCTTCCATCTTTCTACGTTGATGTTTTATTTCTCCTTCTACAGTTTAGCATCCTTTGTAATGTCTTATTCCCAAATTTGCACTTTACTGTCAACATTCTTTGTCATTTCCTTTCACACCTCCTTGCTGCCTCTTCCCTGGCTCTCTCCTCCTCTTCTTCTTGAATGCGGAGAAGGAGCATTTGTTTTAGTTTTTGGAAGTCTTCTCTGAGTTGTCTGATTAGTATCAAGCAATTCATTTTCCTTTGTTTTGAAGGTTACTCTAATTTTGGTTCCCCAAGAGTTAATTTCCATGCACAGGCTCTTCAGTCTTTTCCTTGTGTCCACTACATGGCACTGTTTCCCTTTCCCACAATGGTCGATTAAAAAAATAATTGTCACTTTTTCTACTTTGGGCACGTAAATCTTTCTCACCCCCTTGTCAAGATCTTAATGAAAGACTGGATTACTCACCTCCTTCAGTGTTATTTATGCTGCTTTTAGTAGTTTATAGTTTTTGGTTCCGTTCTTATTAGTCCTCTGTCATGCCTAATGGCAATTGCTCCAATAAGCATGCCTTTCCCCCGTCTTGTAATTAGGTAAAGATCCATCGGCCAGGCTGGTTGCTACCTCACCCGTGCTCGTGAATTGCCACCCATCTATCATCGTCCCTCCAGAGCAATTTCCGACCCACACAGGGTCTCCAAAAACAAAGGAAAAGAAGCCTTCTGAGAGCTGGTTACGGCCTCAGAGGCATCATGCGGCAGACAGGAACTGTAACTCTAAAATGCTGTTTTTAATTTCCATAATTAAAAAATGCTGGCACGCAATGTATAGGAGCGGCAAAGAAGATTCCAATATGTGTCTCGTTTTTATTTTAACGTATCTCTTAATGAAACTTGGCTGATGATAGCAATTGCTGTAAAATTGGAAAGTTAAAATGACCCTGAAATGAACTTTCTTGAGGGTAGAAAGAATAATATGTGACATGGAGACACGTGATAATGCCATATTTCAGTTTTTGATCCACAGTTTTGCTTTCTGATTAAATGCAGACTCGTTTGTGTTGTATATATCTATAAATTTTAGATGCATACCATCTATATTTATTGCTATCAAAGAAAATTCCTTATTCAGATAAAAAGTGTTAATATAGGTAATTGCTTTGTGCTAATCCTGAGAAAGAAGCTAATTTAATTTAGTGTGATTACCTCATTTTTTTAGGAAGGAACAACCAAAATTGGAAGAAGTGATTCAAACCAGGACCAAGATATCGGTAAGAATTATGATATAGGATCCAAGAGTTTACAGGCTTATGATCTCCTTAATTAAAGGCTATGTTATGGTTTTTCTTGGATCCATTTATTGGGCATATGTGTACATAAAGTTGCCAAGAAAATTGCTTGTGCACATTCCTAAGGTCACCAGGAGTTGAACTTAATTTAATGGAGATTTGACTAATTGTTTACATTGGCCAACATTAATTTCATCAAATGATACACATTTCCTTATGATATTATGTCCCATTGTAATTGAAGTAACATTATAAATTAGATAGTTATGTTATAATGCATCATAATTGGTGGTAAATTATACATCGACACAGCTACAAAACAAAATAATCCTTTCAGAAAATGGTTATGCTGAGTGTTGTGAGGAAGGTAAATCCTGTGTGGTAAGGAGACCATTCTTTAAGCACATCTATTGTACTGAGATTGGGCCATTTTTGATGGATTAATGATTGAGAAAATTTTTGATCCCGAGGGGAACACTGGTATGTGTAAATATGCAAGTATTCTCTTCACCCCATATACAACCGCCGCATGTATATACCATCCCCACTGCTCCTTACCACTTTTCTCCCCATTTGTGTACACAACCGAGAAGAAGAAGTACAAGACAACTTTGTTTTCTCCAACCACCTGCTTTTATTAGTGATTTTATTTACATTTGTGGTTTTAAAGTTAATTACCGAGACAAAGATGGAAAAAATGCATTTGGGAAGCAGAGGCATTAATGCTGCTCATCCCCAAGCATAGTTGCTTGGAGAGTAAAGGTAAACCTAGTCCTTTTCCATCTAAGCTGTTCTGCTCAAGACTGTTGCTTTTCCTTCTGCTAATGCAGTGGAAAGCTGACAGTCTTCCACTGCATTAGCACGGGTTAGCATGGGATATAAGATAAAGAAGAAGCAAAAAGGTGTCTTCTTTCTTGTAGGAACCAATGTAAATCATTGGCTTTCTTTTAATAATTTTTGGCAAGCAATCTGATCCAACTGGCTAACACATTAACCTGGTTTATGAGCATTAAATGGCTATTTTTTCACTAGTTGCAGCCCATTTCTTGCTGCCCAGCTGTTCATACTGACTAACAGGTTGCCAGTTGGGAGAGTAACCTGCAAGCCATCCATCCGTGTCTTCATCATTTTAGGCAATGTAGGAATTATTATTACTACTAATGAACATATCAATTCTGGCAAGTTTTTCTAGATGCACTGAAGGTTTGAAATCCATACACTTTGTAGTGTTGCAGGGTCAGCAGATTGAAAGGGACCATTGTATTGTGGACAATCGGCATGGGATTGTGACTCTGCGGCCTCTTCAGGAAGCACATTGTGTTGTCAATGGTCATGAAGTAACTGATTCTATTCGTTTATCACAAGGTAAGAATTTGATGTTCACAGAATTTTTAATGCCTAAGATTCAGACCTAAGGATGAAATCAGATATAGAACTAATAGTAGCTAATGACAGTACTATCTTCCCTAAGTTTAGCTAATGCCTTTAAAGCCCTTTTTATAGCATGATGACATGACGAATGTATTTATGATTAGGATCACGGTTCGTCAATTGCACCTAATATGTACACGACATGACAAATGTACTTTATGATTATGAATGTACGAGGTGCGATCATTGAATTCTGAGACTAGTCCCATAAGTTAAAGTAAAATTATCTGATTTAAATTTGGCTGCCATCCCCTTCAAAGTAGTCCCTTTGAGCAGCTGCACACCGATCTCAGCGCCCCTTCCATTTTTGGAATGCCTCCTGGAAGTCGCATTCTTCAAGCCTGCCAAGCACTTTTTGCTATTCACATTGGATAACCTCCATCATGCCAAAATGGCGACCCTTCAGCTTCAATTCCATCTTTGGAAACAGAAAGAAGTCGCAGGGGGCCAAATTTGGTGAACACAGGGGATGAGGAACGATGATCATGTGGTTACGGGCGCAAAAATGGCGTGTTGCAAGAGCTCTGTGAGCCGATGCATTGTCATCATGGAGCATCCATTCAACATTTCATTGGTTTCGGTTGGCGATATTTGTTTATTTTATAAATGCGTGGATGCACATGCTAACTAAAATGTCTATAACATAAGACTCAAAGAAGATAGCTCTTTGAAACTTTTTGTATCTTCTCCTCAAGGTTGTTATACGTCACTGCTTTGCGCGCAGCTTGATCCATTGCCCCACAGCGAGTACAGTCTCGGAATTTAATGATTGCACCTCGTATCTTATGATTGCAATCACTGTTTGTCAATTATAGCCTGTATGTAAGTATAGAGCAGAGGTCTCCAACCTAGGTCCCTTTAAGGCTTGTGGACTTTAACTTTAACATAGCTGGCTGCGGAATTCTGAGAGTTGAAGTCCACAAGCCTTAAAGGGACCAAGGTTGGAGACTTCTGGTATAGAGCATGTACACCGGAGACAAATTCCTTGTGTGTTCAGACCAACTTGGCCAATAAATTCTAATTCTAATTCTTTAAAATCATCCAAATTTTGTAATCGTCTCTCCCTCTTTCGTAATATTTGAACACATGAGTCACACATTGAATTTCTTAGCAATATAGTCAGTCGGGGCAAACAAAAGAAAGTTAATTCTGCACATAACACATAATCTATGGAATTAACTTTCTAAGATGTTGCCTGAGGGAGCCAGTGAGTGTATATCTGTACAGGTAGTCCTTGACGTACGATCACAATCGAGTCCAAAATTTCAGTTGTTAAGCGAGGCAGTTGTTTAAGTGAGTTTTGCTCCATTTTATGACATTTCTTGCCACGGTTGTTGAATCACTGCGGTTGTTAAATTGGTAATACTAGCTGTTATGTGGATCTGGCTACCCCCATTGACTTTGCTCGCCAGAAGGTCACAAAAGGTGACCCCATGATCCCAGGACACTGCAACCGTCATAAATATGAGCCACTTACCCAGTGTCTGAATTTTGATCGTGTGGCCCTGGGGATTGTACAATATTTGTAAGTGTAAAAAACAGCCCTATGTCATGTCTTTCAGTGCTAGTCTAACTTTGAACAGTCACTAAATGGACTATTGTAAGTCGAGGACTACCCGTAATGACTTTCAAGCATTTGGAGCGCTGTATTGTTAAACTGCTCTGATAAATTTACTTTTTGCCTAATGTGTCTCCTTAGGTAAGTTAAGTGAACCAAATTAGGTGAACTTGTGGCTGCTTTCAGATTCATTCCCCATCCCATGGTGAAGATTAATTGACATTTAATGTTCATTAATGTGTCTTTGTATTTTATTATTGCTTTATTTTATTTTTATCTTTACTTACCATTTTAGTTCCCCTATATTGCCTTCTTTTTGGAATTTGTATTTTTCCATTATCTGGCCTCTGTAAAGAAACCATGCTACTATTTATAGCATGATTAAACTACTTTTTTGGGTAGTTTAAATATGCATAAAATAATTTCACAAAAGATTATCATTTTCTGATTTTACTTTTTTTCTTCTTCTTTCCTTTTTAGGAGCTGTAGTTGTCCTTGGCAAAACTCACAAATTTAGATTCAACCATCCTGCTGAAGCTGTCCTTTTAAGGCAGAGACGTTTGGTAAGTTTGGAGCGAATTCTGTTTTTCTTTCCCAATTGCTGAATGTGGGAAAATATTTAAACGTTCTGTGTTGTTATCTAGTAAAGTTAAGTGCTTTCAAAAGGCATTGAAAAAGAAAAAAACAAAAAAGGCCACGATATGTGATCGAAAATTCACACAATCTTTTATGATGATTCTCCATTGGAGTCTTTTGTGACTTGTACATATTGGCTATGCATCTCCACAAAACTGTTCAAAATTTTGTAAAACCTTGCAAAATTTTTGACAAATCTCAATACACATATATTACACTTGACTAGGTGTGGCTATCTCTCTTTAATCATATCTTCTCAACATCTCTCACTATCTTATTGAATTACCTATTAGGCTTTGTAGTTTCAACTTTGATATAACCCCAATTGCCCTGTCTCATGGTTGACCTTGGTCATTTCTGTTTTTCCTGTCCTACAGCAAAGAATGTGGTTTGCATCTTTTGACAACTTCATATATCCCTTTTGCTTCATCACCACTTTTTCTTTACTTTATTTATTTATTTATTTATTTATTTGTTTAAATTTATATACCGCCCTTCTCCCGAAGGACTCAGGGCGGTGTA
>JANHFO010003478.1:14872-27362 GCA_032468095.1 Pareas carinatus | reverse complement strand
GGTGTTACTGGGCCAAGCCTGCGAAGGGAACAGGGGAGATGAGGCTGGTGGTCTGGGGTGTTCAAAATAAAAGTTCCTAAGGTTAAGGATTGCACACAGTTTTCTACTGTTTGATTTCTCAATAACCCTTGAGTTTTTCCTAATTGCATTGCATCAATGTAAAATAAATTTGACTGAATGAGAATATATAATTGCCCTATCTAGATGTCTGACTCTTTCATTGGGCCATCACATAGCCAGCTTTCTCACAGATATCTCAGATATGTTTCTTTTTACATGACTTGGAAGTTCAGATCAGTTCTTGGACATCTTCCCTTATTCCTGCATAGATTATCCCATTCATAGAGGGAAAATACATGCTGGTAGCGTAGCCACTTTCATGGTTTCTCACACATACATCTATGCAGTGAAGTGAAGTCTGGAGTTGTGCTCAACTCTTTAATCATATTGTAACTGTGGATTTGGTTATTCATTTTGCTTGCCTTCAGAGGATTCCTTTATTGGCATGATACTTATGCACCATCTCCTGAGTTCAGAGGTCCGATGGCACAGTCTTACCAACCAGTTATATATTTAATGGCTAGTTACAAACACTGTCCTTGAGGATATAATTTTCCTATTGTTCTCATCACCAGTGTTTTCATTTTGGTATATCAAAACACTTCTATAGTTTTCTGGTGCCGAAGGAAATATATGTGGCACCGTGTCCATCCTGCTTTTTTTGCAGATATAGCATTAGTATATTACACACTTATTCTGGTAACTCATATGCCAGAGATTGAGAACAGAACATTCAGGAAATGATCTGTCATTACTGCAAAATACTTTGATTCAAACCTACAATATGAAAGTGAAATCTGTATTTCAGCTCTTCAGATACTGGGCTTAAGGAAATAAAAGATTATATTCTACAATAGAACTCAGCAAAAATGAAGGTTGCAAATAGTTTAATGCTGCTATGATTTTTCTTTTCTTCCATATCATTTGTTTTTAACAGATCTGTGAAATGTCCTCTGTAGTCAATTTCAGATCCCTTGAATGGCTAGATCTGGATGGAGATTTTTCTTCTCTTTCCGATAGCTTTTATTCAGCTGAAGCAGAAAGGTAGGTTAAAAAGAGTTTAACTGAACAAAGATGCCATTTTTCTGGATTCTCTATTTTTTCAGTTTACTATGTTAGGATTAATTTCATTTTATATTATGTATGAGCCAGTATTAGAATGCATTGCTTCACTGTTCTATGGTATTGAATTAATCAAAAAAATTGTAAATTTTAATCTTATTTTAGTGTTTATATAAATAATATTTTCTTTTATTTTGAGAGAAATTGAAAGTACGCGAGGAAGTGAAGCATACCTACTAGAATTATACCAGTGGAAAATAAAGTTATTTATTACAATTATATGCAGTGAAAATATATTGTTTGCTTTCACAATACACATTTTACAGCTGGCAATGAACGCAAGTCTTCTATCTAAAAAGTGTATTATCTAGGAAGATAAGTTGACCTGTAACTAAAATGAGTTGATTGAGTCATGAAATGCCGAAGGGTTGCAAATTTGGAATCAGTGTATTTTGTGTATTTATGAATTATATAATTAAAAACAGCATCATTTTTATCCTCAATTAATATTGCTAATTAGGAACATTATTTCCTTTCTAAATAGCATTATAGATAACATACTAATTTATTCTAAGAGTAAGAATCAGAATTTTCTGTTTAGAATTGAATTGAATTGAATTGAATTCTTTATTGGACAAGTGTGACTGAACACACAAGGAATTTGTGTCTGATGCATATGCTCTCAATGTACATATAAGCTACAAGTGATAAATTATGATCATAATCATAGAATTTATTCATCATGTCATGTCATAAAACCACATTCATCATGTTATAAAATTTATTCATCATGTCATAAGATATATTTTTGTGATAGGCTTAGAACAGTCATAGAATTCTAATTGGCAATCTACAAGTCATGGAAGTAAATTCATGCATACTCATCGCATATGTGGATTTTCTGATCTCCCAACTTTGCAATTATTGGAGCTGCTGAGATGAAAGATCAGAACAGAGTAAAACCCAGTGGTTTGGATAAAATTAGTTTTTATTAGTTAATTAGATTTGTATTCCGCCTTAAATCTAGAAACTCAAGGTAGTGTATATAACGTTCTGTTTCTGTTTTTCTCTTCACAAAAAAACTGTGTGAGGTAAGCTGTACTAAAAGATAATGTCAGGCTCAAAGTCATCTGATAAATGGAGGGTAGACTGGAAATTTATTCCCACCTCCCAAGTTTTCATCTAGTGGACTTTTATATTACAGTCTAGAAATTTTCAGATATCCAGTGGTATACATAGATACTAAATAATTGATACATTGAGTAATTACGAATACCTTCAACATTGGAGGCTCACTAGTTAAAGATTCTGAGCTTGTCGGCTGGAAAACTGACAGCCTGGGTTCGAGACCCGAGTGCTTCTTCAATAGGGCGAGCTCCCATTACTTGTTCCAGCTCCTGCCAACCTAGCAATTCAAAAGTATGCAAATGAGAGTAGATAAATAGTGGAAAGGTAACAACGTTCCATGGGCCTTGGTATATAGTCATGCTAGCCACATGACTATGGAAGTGTCTTTGGACAACACTGCCTCTCTTGGCTAAGAAAGTGACATGAGTGTTACCCCATAGAGTTGGATATCACTGGACAGGGAAACCTTTACCTTTTATCAGCATTGCAATTTTGAGGAAGATTCTGTTGTATCCAAACCGGCAAACTGGGAGGGATTTCCCAAGCACGGGAAATCCCGGACAGTTGATTGGCAGTTTGCCAGTTTCAAAACAGTTTAAAGAGCAGAACCCGCGAGGGCAACGCAGAGTTCCTTGTACTTACAGTAACCATTAAAGACGTTACATTGTATCTGACCCTGCCTCGTCTTTACGAACCTCGATCAACATCGATCTAACAGATTCAGTACAAGTTAAGGCTAGTTTCAATTTTGGAACAAGCATATTTGGGGAGGGTGCTGGAATGTTGTTTGCAGGGGGCATAGTAAATCATCTGATGTATTGACCTCACTGAACAAGGCAGGGTGCATCTTTGGTAATATGGGTGAGAATTGCCTTTAATTTGTGTGGGGGAGCCTCCATAATAAGATCATAGGTTAGTAAGGTCCATATAAGGTGTTTTGTAGAGTGTAGGTTGCTTACCTCTGACAAACAATAATAGTTTAGATTCATTTAGGGCCTTCATCAATTATTTCCTTTAATTGAGGGATCTAAAATAGTCGTTTCTATTGCTATTCAGTTATGATTTCATTTTCACAACTTCTTGTTCATATGAGACTGTCTGGAGGAGAAATTGTGCTACTCTAATTATTCAGGAACCATGGCCATCACTGATTTTCTCATTGAAGTATCAGTAATATAAGTTTAAAAGAAATTTATTGGAGTATTTATTGGAGTATTTACCTCCAGTCAGACTGCGAACATTTAAATTCAGGAGCTTTCATGTGAAATCCGAAGACATAAATCCACATGTGCAAAGAAAAGCATGTTATGTGGGCTAACCTGATCATGGCTATCTAAAAGGAAGCATGAAACCTGGTTAGTATTTGGATGGAAGATCATTAGAAATGTTCAGGATTGTAAAATTGAATGGGAGTTTGAAAGCAATTCCAGACATTACCAAGGGAACTTTATGAACATGTCCATGGAATGGAGTTTCATTAGGGGACGTCTTTAATTGGCCAATTTTAGCATGAAAAAACTTTTTTATATACTTTTCCATAATTGCTAGTCAATTTTCTTCTTCAAGGAAGGTTTTCGAAACACAACTTGTCTTCGATTTATGATCACAATTTAGCCCCAAATTTCTGTTGCTAAGCAAGGTAGTTGTAAACTGAGTTTTACCCTATTTTATAGCAATTTTGGCCACAGTCGTTAAGCAAATCACTGCCGTGAATCATGCAATCGTTAAGCAAATCAGGCTCCTCCCCCATTGACTTTGCTTATCAAAAACCAGCTGGGACTGTGCAGTTGTCATAAATGCATGCCAGTTGCCAAGCACCTGAATTTGGTCACATGACCACAGGGATGCTGCAGTGGTTTTAAATGGGAAAAACGGCCATAAGTCCCTTTTTTTCAGAGCCGTTGTAACTTCAAACAGTCACTAAACAAATGGTAGTAAATCAAGGACTACCTATACAGTATATCTTGGCTAGCCCCCTGTAGTAAGATAAAGAGAATTAAATATAACATTATGCATTTTATTATATTCTGGGTGGCATTAGTTTATGTGATTGATAGGGAAGATAAAAAAAATGTTTTACTTTATACAGCAGCTCCCAACAGGCAATTACTGATAGGCTGAACCTTGCTTAAATATTCTGGTCTGTTTAGATGCTGGAGAACTTGTAAGATACGCACCTTTCGTTCATCTCTTAAAAATAAAAGTAAATGAATCGGCAAGTATTTGGATTTGCTTTCTCAAAATCCATGTAAGAACCTTATGAAATATCCTATGAACATAGGAGAGAAGCTTACGCGCTTTGATGTTTAAGAAGATAGGAAAATGACATATCCCACTGCCAAACAATACAGCCAAATGTCAAAGTATAAAAAATTCATATTAGAAAGAGAAAACAAAGAACCAAAAGGACGGGGTGGCGGGGAGGCTATTGCAATCACCATGCAGTCTACTTAATTTTGGGTGAAATCTGGAACTGGACTGGTGTGCTCTTAATTTTAGGTCAGCTGTCCTCTGATGTCAGATCCAGTGAATGATACATAGAATAAACAAACTATGATTACAATCATAAGATACATTCATAATCATAAAGTCCATTTATCTTGTCATGTACATTTGAATTATTATACCATATGTAGCCTCTCTGCTCCATTTAATGAATTCTAGACTTTTATCCTAGCTGCATTATTTCACAAGAGTTAGCTATAGGATTGCTAAGTTAAATTTAATACCTGCTGCAGCGTAGTTGTTGCTGCTGGATCTTGTGCTTGGTTTACGATGTGGTTTTGGAAACCGACTCTTAATTGGATGGATAGCCAGGGGAGGAGAGGAATTGAACAGGAATTCAAATTGCTTGATGAGCCAATGTGTTGCAACTCAGATTCTAAGAGCTTCAACTATCCCGCTTTCAATTATTTTGAAAACATTTAGCAGATGTTTTATCTTTACATATCCTTATTATTTAAATCAAGCATTCATCAAAATGTACAAGAGAAAGAAAGAATTTTTTTCTGATAAAGCTTTTTCTTTAAAGAAGGCTGTGGGTTTAAAGGACCATGGGGGATTTATTTATTTATTTGCTCAGGTTGTGTTTTTATGGCTTGGTATTTGACTGCAGCAAAGCCCTTGGTTTCATTGACTCGGCAGTTGCTGCCATAGCTACTAAAAACTGCATTATGCTGTAGAAGCCGCCAGATTCTGCATCAGCCTTAAAGGTGTTTTGTGAAGGGAGGATGGAGTTATACAATAGGAATGCAGGAATCTGATGACAAAACATCACTGAGAAAATACGATTCTATTGAAGGTCAATTTAGTGTGCTTGCCGTAAAATAGAAACAGAAGAACCCAGCTGTTTCTACAATCTGGAAATATTCTCAGTAATTAGATATATATACATGGTTTTTAAAGGTCAGTTGAATTTTTAAAATTTGCGTTGTTACTTTTTCTTAATATAAATACCAATATTGTAATAATGCTGTCATGCATGTTTACTTGATGAGGAATATGTGTTAATATTCCAGAAGAGCATTCTGTATTCCACATGCTTTAATTGATGTTGAATCTGCATTTCTAATTCCAAAAACAAAAGCAGAAGAGAATCTTCTGTATCTCTTTCAAGTAGATTATTTATCTTTTGATGTTATGTTTGAATTTGAAAGCAGTGAAACCTGAGCAGTAAGGGAGATGGGGAGAGGTGGGGGCTTGAAATGCAGAGATGTGAGTGCCTGAAAGCATCTAAAATTGTTCCAATACTTGGATGGCAATGTTTTATTGATCTGTAAAACGATTGTTTAATTTAGAGGCATGCTTTTAGAATGTAAAATGATTGTTTACTTTACATTTATTTAGCATATGCATTTTGCATAGAATTTTTGGGAATGTATCTACAAAGCTAGGGTTCTAATTAAGTCTATACTATGATTTATTATCTATAAAGCGTATGTCAGTCTAGTTACTGAAATTAATGTTTGCATTTTAAAGTTCAGAACTGATTGTGGATTGAGAGATATAACCCCAGTTTTTAGTTCTCTAATTTTATTGCAACAGAGATTCTAGGGTATTTCACAATAACGTCTGTCAGAGTCACTGTGTGAATCTTCCTTACCCACAAGCTTATTGGAATGACCTCTCTGTTCTGAATATGGGAATGGCTGTACTTATTTTTGGGCTTGAACTTGCTGACATCATTGAAGCAACTGGCAGCAAAATGCTCATTATTTCCCATATGACATTAATTGTGAATAGCTGCTTTATATCACAACATTAGCATAAAATATTATGCTTAGAAAAACTGTCATGTCCTGACAAGGAATCTTTCTTAAACTCCATCATCCTTCCTATTGTTCTGGCTATAAGCAAATGTTTTGGTGACTACAAAGAAGATAATTACATAGCCATTCAGCTTTGTTCAGACTGGATGTCTGTGTCTACAGTATCAAGATTTATCTAAATTTTGTAAGCTTCTCATTTAAGGTTACTATAACCTGCCTTCCATTATTTAGTTTAAGTATATTTTGGATGTGTCTACCTTTCCCATTTTTATTTTTGGAGGGAGAAAGATAAAAAAGAGTTTGGGCCAATGTAAAATCCCTGAGGACAATAAAAGAAAGTGAAGAAAGTATGATTTTGATTCTGAACAATCCACATACATTGATCTTTAAACCTAATAACAATCATTGGGTTTATGCATCACATGTAATACACCAGATCAGTCATATTTTAGCCTTATGATATACAAATAAGGAATGTAATGTATAAATGACAGAAAGTTATATACTGGTGCAAATAACTATAATAAAAACAAATTTGGAATATTTTAGCCTAATGTCTTGTGTGAATTTAGTTAATAGCTTTGAACATTTCACCAGTTTGATTAGTACAAGGCTTTACAAGAGTTCCCAAATATCACGTAAAAGATAAACCAGACAGGATTCTGGGAATACCCTCTTAGGTATGCTGGCCTCTTCCCAGCTATATTTCAACTGCAGATAAATTACTACTGTAAGCCTGATCTTCACGTGATACCTTAATCTCTCCAGAAGGGAAGTCTTGTAATATATTATTGAGGTCATCTGCTTTCAGTACTCAGTATTGTAAGTATCACTTTAATATTTCAAATGGAGTTTGGGGTAAATGTGAACAGAAATGAATACTGTGGAGTAGAATAGTAATAGAGTATTTTTTAAAAAACAGGATCTTACTGCTTTTAGAAAGTGTTGACTCATCCGTGTTTACAGACACCTGACAAATAAAAATGAGCTCTTGCAGCAAACAGACATCACAGATTTGCTTGCTTGCTTGTTTATTTTTTTCAGGAACAAAGAACATAATTTAATCCTTTTGTCACTGGATCTTGTACTGCGCCTGTTCTTCAGGCTTTTAGTTTATCCTGTTCAAAACACTAATAGAATGTTTACGATAAAATGTCCGATGGAATGAGACAGGAGTTCAGGAACAGAATGATGACTGAAGGGAGGAAAGTGAAGACAATGTGCTTGCACATAAAGAATCATTCCTTCTCTTTTGTAAAAGATGAAGTTTTTCAACCCCAAGGATTTTATCTTGCCAACAGAATGAAATGGGAGAGAAAATTTCCTGTCCTCTTCATTCTCATGAACATCCCCACAATCTGCTGTGGATTGTCAATTTGTGAAGAGGGGGCAAGGGGTTACAAAAAAAAAAAAGTCCAGTGTTGTGAACATTTACTCATATGAAGGAACTATCTATAATGCTTAGATGCGATAATTTGAATTGCACCTAGTATTTATTTATTTATTTATTTATTTAGATTTATTAAAGTGGGTAAATATGCAATGTATCTTTCATTTTTGCAATAAAGTTTATTTTTTACTTTTATAAAGTTCATAATAAAGTTTATTTTTTATATGAATTCACTTTTTTACTTTTTTATTTCTAACATAAAACATAACATTTAGTATAATATAACACACTATTGCATTTTATGCAAGGTTAGAAGTGCAATTCTCCCCCTTAAAATTGGGTTTAAGATTGATTATATCAATTGCCAGTTTTTTCCATCCTTATAAAACTGTCTGTGTGAGTGACATACAGTGTCATGTTTAGTTATTTGATGCTAGCATTGTTAATTTATTAGGTTCTAATTGAAATTACTGTATTACATCAAGTATAAGATGCCACCGGTTATAAGATGCACCCCTTATTTTTTTATGTTAGAAATAAAAAAGTAAAAAAGTGAATACATATAAAAAATAAACTTTATTATGAACTTTATAAAAGTAAAAAATAAAAATGAAAGATACATTGCACATTTACCCACTTTAATCATCAGTTTCAGTTCCCAATTCCCAGTTCCCTGAGGAAAGCTCTGCATTTTGCACCACGGTTGGGCAGGCAGAGCCGGCTGAAAGGCAAGCGTGAGGTTAATACATAGGCCCCGCCCCCACGCTTGCCGAGCCTGGGGAAAGCTTTGCGTTTTGCAAGGATCTGTATTTTGCACTGGGGCCCGGCTGTGGCAATGGCTGCCAGCTCACCCCCACCTTCTGTTTGCGAGACCTTGGATGAATATGCACAGCATCACATATAAGACGCACCATAAATATAGAGACCCCAAAATACAAAAAAACCTGCGTCTTATAATCGATGTAATACGGTAGGCAATAAAATGTTTCCTTGGAGTGAATCTAACAGTTAAATGAGTTTTGAGCCACATACAGTGTAGGATTGATTATATGACTAGTGACAAAATAGAACAATGGAGAAGGTTTATATTCTGTTTAATGTGACCAATAAGAATTCTGACCTTACTGTGACATCACGCATATGAACTAGTGTGCTCTCAGACTCACAAATGCATTTTATCGTTTCAGCATATCATCTTTGCTATCCTTCACCAATATTAAAATCTTTCATCGTACAAATAGATGTTTCCATTTTTCCTGATTTAAAAGCTTACCTGATAGAAAAGGATAGAAACATGTTTCATTCTTTGCTTAAAATATTTTTCAAATTTTCTAGCAATGAACGGAGAGATCTTGCATATGAAGAATGCCAGCCAAAGTTGAAAAACCATGAGATTCTTCAAAGCAGGAACATTCAACACCAGCAACAATACATTGAAGAATTACAGCAGCAAATCCTGGATGGACAGATCAAAGCTGAGCAAGAACTGGAGCATGATCAGGCAATAATTGATCAGCAAATCAGAGAAAGTATGACACACTCAGTTTTCTACCTCTTATTATTACTTTACATTCTTAATGTTAACACCAGTGCTTCATATACCAGGTTGCTAATTTTGCTCTCCTTTCCTTTGATCGTCATTATTGCATAATTCCTAATATAGGTAGAGTTTAAATTAGTTTTGTGGATCTTTTCAAGAATTTTTCAATATATACCTTGACCCTATCAAAATGAATAACTTGAGAAATTTCAAGTCTTTAAATTGGGAGTTGGTTCCGGAACATGTCAGTCAGGTTGTCCAAGATATTTCCTTTTCTTAATCTTTAGGTCAGAAGAAGTAAGTAGAGTAAAACCTCTGCCACCTCAAAAGCAAAAACAATTATACTTCTGTGCAGTCACTAAGTATCATTGTTGCCCTTAGATTGTTTTCATGCTATTTGTGGGCTAGTTTCACTAAAGATTTCAAGGGAGGGGAAAATCAAGCTGACACTTTCTGAATTATTAAGATTAGGGGTGACATGATAGCAGTCTTCTAATATTTGAGAGGCTGTCACAAAGAAGAGGGGGACAAATTGGTTAGATTACCACCGAGATTAAACTAGGAAGAAAACAGATTTCCAGTTGAGGAACTTGAAGATTTCCAAGATCCCCTTCCAACTCTGTTATTCTGGATTCTGTAAATCATCCAGGGAATGATTCCACATGTTTTTGTCCTATAGCTGCTGTCAGTGAGTAAGCATGGCCATAACATCTCTGTTAACATAGAATCAGAAATCCACAAGTACGTTCAATCTTGTGGCATCCTATTCAGTCTTATTCTCTTTTAAAAAGAACATTATGCTTTAAATATAATTGTTTGTACTTCAAAAACTTCAGAACCTTTTCTATTAAAAAACAAAGTGGACTCTTATATTTCAAGTGATAAACTTTTACAGAAAATCTAACATCATGAAAAATTTAAAACTCCAAAATTGGGTGGCTATTTTTGTCAGTGTTTCTCACACACCTCCTTTGGTTACCATATAAGTAATTAATTCAGAGCAGTATCTTTTAGTAGTGGAACATTTTTTAAACATGGATATAATAAAAGGTAGGCTACAGCAGGGGACCTCAACCCCTGGTTCGTCTATTTGCACTGGTCCGCAACATGCCAGCAACAGGGCCCCCCCATAGACAAGCGAAGTTCCATTCGTAAGATGCAGGCAGCATGCAAAACCATGCGCCCTCCAGTCCATGGAAAAACCGTTCTCCACGGAACCGGTCCCTGGTGTCCAAATTCTGGGAGCCACTGGGCTACGGTACATGCCTGTTTAGTTTGATTCCTTTTGCCCTTTATACTTTAGGTAAAACAGTACTGATGCCAGAAACCAGCATTGCCAAATAGGTGCTATTTGCAATTTAGGTGTTATTAATAATAACAAGATTAAACACTGTTTCCGAGACAGTATGGGCAATAGATCACAATTCATGGGGCTACAAAAGCTATTTTGTACTGACTGGCTGATTGAGTTTACTGCTCATCTGAGCCATATGACTCTAAGGAGCTCACAAAACAGAATCCATAAAAGCATGGGGAGTATTATATAGCCAAAGCCTCTAAAAGACAGTATCTCAATCAAAACAACCATAAGGACATAATCACTAGCTTGGCCCCAATGCCAGAGGTCAAACTTTCTTTAAAAACTAATTGTGTTAGGGCCATCAGGGATGATGCTATTGCCTGACTGTATTTGATTTCTTAAAATGAAAAATCAAATGCATAATGTATAACGCTGTAAGAAAAAGATTGTGAAAATGGCATAAAGCATTTGTTAGCAGTTAAAACACCATAGGACTTTCTGTTGTATTTTCCTGCAAAGAATTATCATTGACACTTTCCTGGATAAAATCAACGTAGAAGAAATTTAAAGTTATATTAACTCTTAGGTAGATCCTGTCTGTTTATAATTAGGAAAATGGTAAAAGCAAGACCACTTTTTGCATTTATTTGTTTCTACCTAGATCGGCAGTGGCTCATTGATGAAAAGAAACGTTTGGCTAGCCAGGAGCAGCGGGAGTCTGCTGTGCAGACTGAGGTCAAATCATACGCTGAAACTGGAGTTCAGCATGAATCAGAATTGGAAATTGGCCCTTCCTTGGCAGAGCAGAACAAGAAGAAATTAGTGCAGCTAGAACTTTTACGAAAATACTCTTTGAAGAAAGCAGAAAGGCATTTGAGTCAGAAAAAGCTTAAACTGCACCTGGAGAGGATTGTAAAGAAACAGAAACTGTTAGAAGCAAAGAAAAACCTGGAATGGTTAGAAGCTACTTGCTGGGTCAGCAAAAACAGTGTGACATCTCTGCAAGATACCAGCATTAAATCTTCAAATTGCAAACATTCATGGCCAAGATCAAACTCAAACCCAGAATCTTTGCAATGCCAAAGGAAGACTTGCTTAAAACCTCAGTCACTACAATCCAGGTAAATAACATTTATACATAGCTTTTAATGTATGCATGAGTGCATGTAGAAAGTGATAGATATAAATACCCTGGCAAAGCATTGACTCCCTCTCTGATCCATGTGCTTTGACTTTTCTGGGCTTCATAAAGGATCCAGGTAGGGCACAGATCTACCTCACACGTGTCAGAATGTATCCCTCACATCACCCTATCTACTTCTGTACAGTCGATAGGCTAAAACAAAATCCAGATAACACCGCAAGACACAACTCCATTCACCTCCTTTAACCTCACCCATGCAGTGTGCATGCCAGTTGTTGTATCCTTGAAATGGTGTCCCAAGTGGGAAGATTTACTTGTCTTTTGTCCACTATAAATGGGCAGATTGCTTTAAGAAATGTTGAGGCACATTCCACAAACACAGTGAGGTTGCATTTGTATGTTCAAAGATAAACTGTAACCTGTGTCAACAGTGGTTCAATCCTGTATTTATTTATTATTTTATTTTTTAAATTGATATACCGCCCTTCTCTCGAAGGACCCAGGGCGGTGCACAGCCTTCAAAAAACACATAATACAATATTAAAAAGAAATTAAAACATATTAAACCTAGGCTGTATCTAATAATTTAAGAACACTA
>JANHFO010003478.1:0-14511 GCA_032468095.1 Pareas carinatus | reverse complement strand
TGCTTGCTGGCCTTGCAAGCCATTTGGGGCTTGCTCAATGATCTGCTATTCTCATTTAATGATGGAAAGGGGAAATGCCAAGATTGCTTTCACTAAGTAGTGGGATTACTTTTATTTTATTTATTTATTAGATTTGTGTGCCGCCATCTTATCTAGAGCTGAAAGCAACCGCATACTTAGCAACAGAAATTCTGACTCCAATGATTGTTATTAACCAATGACTCCTCCATACTTTTAAAAAAATCCTAAAATCCTTTATATATTTCATTGAAGAGAAAATGTGTACGACTAGACAAACCTCTATTGAGACAAACTTGTAAGGTACGAATGTATAACCAAAAGCCCTGATTCCTGTCAACACATGTCTGGTCTCAGTTAGTGGGGAAATAGCTATCACAACATCAGCACAATCCTCCAAACAGTAAATATCAATCTTTATTGTGCAACATATGACATTTCTGACAGACTGCAAAAGTAATCCTACCTTGAACATAATAAAAAGCTTGTTCTTCAGACAAATTGTTTGAGGATAAGAAATTGAATATAGGAATGAGGAAAAGTACTGCATTATTAATTTAGTTTACATATATACATATTATTTGCTTAGAGGATGAAGTTGTACTATTAACCGGGTCTCTGTCTCAGTCTATCTATTTACAGAGCAGTCTCTTAGCTCCTGTATAAATGTCTGTAGTGGGGTAATTGCCTTACAAATTCTTAGCAAAGTATGGGAAACTTATTCTCAAATTCTTGACCTTTTTCCCTACAGTATTTTCTTGAAGAATGATCCCTCTCAGTTATCTACCTCAGCACAAAACTACACATGCTCCATAATCAATCCGCCAAGGAAATCTTTGTCTGCAGAGTACTTTCTCAGAGTAGTCCAAGAACATTCCAGAAAAAATACTCATGAGGAAAAAGATGGATCTTTCTTAGCCCAGAAACAGATAATCAAAGAACAGGATATTTATTTCAGAAATAAAGAAATTGTGGAAAATAACTGTAATAATACAGAAGTCATTTATTTTGGTAAACATAAGCAAACAATGGAGAGATCAGATAGTAGCTTAAGACCAATCAGATCTAAAGCTCAAATTTTAAAGGCCTATATATCTGACAATTTTAAGGAAAAGCATGAACCTGAAATGAAGAAGGAAGGGTCTGAAATTAAAGAACTAGGAGAATTAATTCAGTACTCAGGGGAACACTTAGGAAAGAATGCAGCTCAGGAAGCCGATAGAAAATTTCAGGTGGATAAAAGAAAACAACACCAAAGTTCATTTCCTGGAAATTCTATTAAGAAGCTTAAAAAATCATCAATACATGGTAAACCATTTCTTCAACAACGGATCCAAACCCCAAAGAATTTTAGAAAGGGTTCAATGGACAATCAATCATTAGAAAAGCACGAATTCTTAAGGGTGCCTCCTTTGGCAAGAAGCCTTAATAATGTAAATAGTCATGTACCACTTTGTCACAAAAAAAGAAGATGGCATAGTACTGAAATGCTGAATGATGGAATCTCCAAAACAGTCCCGAATCCACTGATCAGCTGGCGAGAAGGTGAGGATGTTGAGTTTTCTGACACAGATAGTAATTATTCTGTGGATTCCCTTTCATGTGCTACTTCAGAAGTCTTGACAGGACAATTGAGTCATCTGGGGGAATCAGCTCAAATAGACACTGTGGAATTAGAGGATTCAGAAAGTGATGACAGCCAAATGTCACAAGATTCTCTTACAGAAAAAGAAAACAATAACGAAAACCAAGATATGAATTATTCTCCTGAAATACATCAAGAACTTAATAAGCTCTACAAAGACGAGAATTATCAGTCTCTCTCACAGTTAACAAACACATCCACATCAGGGGATCTGACTATCAACACAAGGAGCTTTTCTCTGGATAGCTTAGGTGATGCTGATGAAGTGTCAGATCTTGCAGAAGAGTCTAAACTAGACTCTTGTGATGAAGTGCCAGCAGAAATTTTTTGGAAGTTGCAAAACCTAAGGTCAGACTCTATTGTGAGTGGCCAACAGAACAAGCTTGAGATCTGTAGTGAAAATAGTGTGTTGAGTCTCAATGCAAGTGCTTTTTATCTCGATGCCAGCTCACAGTCTAGTTCTGTTTGTGATCAAACCCTAAAGAAGATGAAAATAAGTTTCTCAGGGCAAAATGACTCAGCAGATCAAGTGTCACACATTGATGGTGAAAATCTTTCAGTTTTGACAGATGCTTGGCTGTCCAACAATCAAAAGAATAGACCTACAATAACTGTCCCTTCACCTCAAGACCGTTCAGAATTTTGGGTTGCTCAGATGTACCCTGTTAATAAACCAAGCTACTGGATGAAGAGGAATGATGTAAGACAATCAGCTGCTGAATTATCATTTGTTACTTGCAGTAAAAAATCCCATCAGATTTCTCACGAGCCAAATAAGATTGAAATGCTAATTTCATCTACAGCACCATTAGTACCTTTACCAGAGACAAGGAAACATCTTGAAGTTGAGGCTCCGGAAGACACCTCATCATTTTCTTTTTCAAGCAAAAATACATCATTTGGACATATTTCCACTTTTCCTACAAAGCCATGTTACAGTGAAGCTGCCTCTTTACCCACATCTAATTGTCAACAGCCAACTAACATATCTGAAGAAAGATCAACCAGTGAATGGAAAGAAACATCCATCTGTTTGAAACCAGCCTCAGAATCTGTTTCTTCACTTTATTCTGAGATTTCCAGAGATCAAGATTTAAAAAATAACCTCTTAACATCTGTCCCAAATGCTCCTATTTTACAAAAAGAAGAAATTTATATAAATACTAATTTTGAAGAATGTCTCTTTAGAACCATTGAAAAGGAAGATGCCAATTCTGATTCAGATAGCAATACAAGAGACTCAAAAATAGTCGAGTTAGATCACATAAATAACGTGACCTTTCACTCCAATGACCAGTTTGCAATATTAATGCAGACCTCTCAACCTGAAAAAAACAGCATGCAAGAGAGCAGGGATGTTCTGAGAGAATCTGCTTTAGAAGTTCCCCTATTCAGAGAAGTGGAAGAAGTACCTCGAGGTGAAGAATGGAATTCAGAAAATAAATCTGAATTTCAAACAAAAGATTTAAGGAATGATTCCTCTCCAGATTTTAAAGTTGATTATTCTAGAAAAAATGTGAGCCAGAAAGCTTTCCCAACTTTTAATGCTGAAAATATGATGGAGAAGAACAGCGAGGGGAACAAATGTAATGTGAATTCTGCTTTCAAGCAAGGAACACCTTTATCTTTGGATGTCGTGATTGATAAATCAGTGCATTTCAATGTAGATGGAAGTGAGAAAAAAACTATTACTTCACTTGATTGTTCCTGTGAAATAAGTGAAAAATTCACTCCACAGTTCAGCTCAGATAGGCGTTATGAAAACATACCTAGGATTAAGGATGTCTGTCAGATGAGATCTTCTTTCATGGAAAATAATAGCAATCCCCCAGATCAGAAACATCCAGAGATAGATCATTTTCTTGAGTTTAACTCCATTCATTCTGGAAAAAACTCAGTTTGTTGCACACCTGCAATAAGGGAACAAAAAGAAGCTCCAGTTTTGCATTATTTATTTAATAAAAACGATTGCTTGGGAGCAGGACTTCATTCTGGTCTATCTGGAAATAAGACTGGAAGTGACTTTAGAGGAACTTTGGGAGAAGATGGAATTTTGTCAGGCACAGCTTCTCAAAAATTCAGCCTGTATATCAATAAAAAGTCCAACAATCTAAAAGAGTCTGTTGACCAAAGAATTCCTACAATGTCAGAGGAAAATCAGGCTGAATGCAATAGTACAACCATAAACTCTGAAGAACTCAATAAGTTAGCAATTAGTATCAATGAGCTGGAATGTGACATGTTAGAAATGAAACGTAGTCAAAATAAACATTTACGCAATTGCTCTACAGTTGAAGCATTAAGTAGGCGAAACTCTGAGGTCTCTAATTTGATTCAGAGACCCAGCAGCGATAATGAGAAATGTTGCCAAAATCAATCTGTATTTGGAGCAGTAGAAGATGAAAAGAAAGTCCAGCTGAGTGATTCTAGTGAAGAAGACCTATGTGCATCAGAACTAGCAATGAAGTATGAGAGTAATAGCCACAAACCCACAATTAATCATAATGAAGTCCAAGATAATGGAAAACAAAACATTTTCCCTAATATAAAAGAAAATTCTAAAAGCAGAGTAGAATTTTCTGACACGTACGACCAACTGGTTAAAAATGAAATCGGTAGAGAAAATATCCATGTTTCTAAATCATCAGTGACTGCAGTAGCCATGAAGTATAGGCAAGATACTAATTTAAGCTACAATAAAGAAGATAAAAAAATATATAGTAACAATGAGATCTGTTCAAAAGAAATCTTACCAAAATATCCTAATGCTATTCAGGAAGATAAAGTTGATGGGGAAATAAATTGTACTGAAGGAGTAGATAAAGAACAAAGAGAAGCAAGAAAAAATGAATATGCAAATTCAAAATTGACTGGGTTACAACTTGCTGAAAATATTGCATTGTTGCAGAAAAATCAGACTCTGTGTTTTACTGATTGTGGGAACAGTAATGGAACAAAACGTGATACTGCTGAAATACCAGAAATATACTTCACTGCTTCTGAATTGGAAGAGCGAGATGATGAACTTGATTTACCTGACATATGTATTAATAGCACTGAAACAAATGATGAGAAAGGATCAGCAAATCTTTGGAATCATGTGAGTGAAATACTGAATGACAATAACTATAGTGCTAATTTAGGGGATAATAAAGGGGTCATAGAACGGTGTGGAATTAAAAAAGCACTCAAACAAGTTAGTGATGTTGAAAGCATCAATAGGCCTCAACCTTTCATAGATTATTCTCAGAATTCTATTTCAGAACACTGTGATAAGTTTGTTGGAAACAATCTTAATGCTTATAAGTCTATACCAACGCCCTGCCTTCCTAAGGAAAATGAGGCAGAACATTTGATAAGTCCAGGACAAGTATGTATACCTGAGGTTCTGTCTCAAACCATCAAGGGACAAACCATGCATACTTTCAAAGCAGAAAAGGGAGGAAAGTGTTTTGAAGAAAACTGTGGAAATCCAGATCAGGATATCTTCCAAGATCATGTTTTACCAGCAAACAAATGCAGTTGCTGCTTTTCAGATAGTGATGCATCTTTAAATGAAGTATCAAAACAAAAAGAATTGCTACATCCCATGTTTTCAAGGAATGCTGCAGATGTTGATAGCTTGATGCCGATTAAGCAAAGAGATTCATCAGAAAATACAAATCAAGATTATGGTTTAACTTCAATCACTGTTAAACATTTTCCGCATGATCCTGCACAAAATCTTTGGTTACAAAAAGAAATTGCACATGGAGAAAATAAGAACAGTGTTCCTAATAGAGCAAATGATCCAATGCTAGCATTGAGCAATAATTTCTGCAATGAAGTACTTCAGCATTATGATATACAAATAAAGAGTAATGGGAAAACTGGAACACTATCTTCTTTGGACAAAGAGGAAATAGCTAAATCTATAGAGGATTTAATGTTAAATAAAACTGTATCTGAGCAGAATCCTAATAAGCAGGGCACATACTCTGAATTTATGGAATGCCATAAATCATTAGATTATGACTCTGTTGACAACACACAAGACAATGTTTTCCCTGACAAAAGTTTAGATTCTTCTGTAACTCACAATGTAGGCAACTTTCACAAAGAGTCTGAACAGTTGTTAAATTCATTCAATATACCTCAGAAAGAAAGTGCTACATTGGGCTTAACAATCTCTGAAAAAATATTCTCCACTTCAATATTCAAAGGTGAAGTAGAAGAAATGACATATTCTTCTCAAGAATGTTTTAAGAATAGTGTCAGCCAGAAAGAGGTTGACTTATTGGTGCAATATAATCAGGAAAATAAATGCCTTACTTCCAGGGGCATTGAAAGTGATTGCAAAACCAATATTGAAAAATGTAATGAATTTGGAGGGTGTCAAACAGAAACCACAGAAAGTCTTGTATGCAGAACTCCTCATGATTTCTCTATAGAAGATAACACTGAAATTGGTGAGAGTCTTTCAGGAAACACTGATAAAATTGTATGGGAAAATACTCATTGTATGGAAGACTATGATTCAGAATGCAAGATGAATTCTTGCATGTCTGGCTACTCGGCTAGACACTTGAATACACTAGCGACAAATGATCTTTATTTTGAGGAGAGTAAGTGTCTTTACTCAGTAGTGTCTGATCTTCCTGTATCAAGTGCAGAAGATTATGCTTTATGTCAACAAGACTGCAAAATTGATGGACATAGTGAAAGTATTGAAGAGATCTATCAGAATAAAAAACATCAAAATGATTTTCCTGAATGTATCTGTGACCAAGAAAATACCTCTTTACAGTCTGACAATTATACGATTAGAACAGAAACCAAATTACCAAAAAAAAACTTGCTTACTCCTCAACATTTTAATCAAAGAAGAAGTCACAAAACAACAACTCCTCCTAAATGTCCTATGGACGATTTTTCAGCTTGCATTTTATTTAAGAATGCCAGCTCCCCAAAGTCCCAAGAGTGTTCCTCATGTTCTACATGTAGCTCATCTACCAACTCACAGCACGATTCTTTTTTGGCTTCCAGTTTGTCAGCTGCATTTCAACTCCAAGAAAATAACTCGATTTGTCAACAGGATTTGCCAGATAGTTGTTCCTCATCTTCAGAAACATCTCTTAGAAACAACACAACTCTCAGCGAGACTCCAATTCCTGCTGCTTTAAATCCTGCTCCATTAAACTGTCCTTCACTTACTGCCAGTCAGATGCAAGAAAGCCAATGTAAAGATTCTAAAATCCTTAACCCACCATTGTGTACTTCAGAAATAATTCTTTCTCTTGGAGAAGAAAAAAAATGTCTCCCATTATCTAACTTTCAAAGAAAATCAATTTTAGATTGCAATGGAATACATAATTTTAAATCCGAGAAAAAATACCATGAAGTAATTGATTGTCAGGAACCTCAGAATATTATTTTACCACAAGAATGCTTAAAAGATAGTGACAAAACTTTATACCACACTTTACATACAAATCTTGGTTTACAAAGAGAGCAGAGTATGCTATACTTCAATAGTGGCATGGATGCAGTAAATATTACTACTACAGAAATAGATAACTCTCATACCACTGCATGTAAGATGGTGAAGGCTGAGAGAGATATGTTGACATCAGACCAACTAAACAGTTCAAGAAAAAGTAATGGAATTCCTTCCAGATATTTATCAATAAATGACTGTTTAACTTTGCAAGAAGAACCTGCATCAGCCATGCATAAGAAGGAAAATAACATTTCCACTTCACAGAATGCAAAGAGAATGAAAAAAGATCAACATTGCCCAGATTTGCAGTGTCATAGCTTATCAGCACCAATGATTGCTACTTCCGTTGTAGAATGTGCTTCAGAAAGTTCTGAAGTAGATTTTTATGTACATCCAGCTTCTAAGTCATTACAAGAATTAAATATGAGCATTGAGCCTCCCTCTCCAACTGAAGATGACATGTGCAGTGCTAAAAGCTTATCAAAATTAAAGACAGATATTGTTCCAATTAATTATAAACCCAGATTTCAAAAGAAATCAGTTGAAGCCCAAGGAGACTATAAAGAACAATCTCAAGATATCCCTTCTTCAGATTCACCCCCAGTTCTTTGCCTAAAAGCTGTTGGTTACTCTACTGATAATCCTACAGATATAGAAGCAAACAAATACTCAAGTAGCATTACTTCACTGCATGGTTTCATAAACAAAAATAAAGAACCGAGATATCAATTGGAGGCAACCGATGAACTAGATAAAGAGAACAATGATTCCATGCACTTTAATTCAAGTGATATAAACCCTTATATACACCCATGGCAGCAAGATGAATGTTGCAAGATGGGTTGGAAACAATATGTGTTTGGAAGTGCAAGTGATGTTTCTGGAAATCCTCCTCCACTGAGCTTGGATAGTCAAACTGTAATGAGATGTTCTAGTGTGGATAATGGCTTGAACTCTCAAAATTCTCCATTCCATTCTCATCTCAGTTCATACGCCAATGCAAGAATATTGTCAAGCACCCTTAGTAGTACAGAAGATCTCCAAAGGTGGGGTGTTGCAAGAGAAAGTTTTGAATCTACACATTCTGATGGAAATGTCAAGCATGATGAAAATATTTCTCAGGATAAACTTGAAAACACACCAGAAAATTTCATTTCTGATTGTGAAAACATTCTTCCAGATATGAGATGTGCTCAGCAATCTGAAAATACTTCTACACAAGTTGATGAAATTGTTCTGTTCTACCCTACTAAAACAAATTTATCATCTAATAAACAGCAGCAAGAAATACTTATATGTGATCAGGGAACACAGACAGAAGCTCCAGCAAAGCATAAGAGACAGAAGAGGCACCGCAGAAGCTATACAGACCTACCTGCAAGAAAAGCCGAGCCGAGCAAGAATTCATTTCAAGAAACCTCTTCTTTGTCAAGTGTGCAGAACATTTCCATGCACCTTTCACAGCTTCTTCACAACACCTCTGAGCTGCTTGGAAATTTGTCAAAGGACAATGAACCAAATTACCTTAAAGGAATTGAACAGAGAACAAGCTTTGGCATGTTTGATCGCCATACTCAAACAACAGAAGACATAGGCATTCAAACAGATATTTTAGGACACCCTCGAAATACAGACAAGGACCAACAAATTAATGCTAATATGAAAACTGACCTAATGAAATCTCAGGAAGTAAATGTTATTGTGAAGCTAGTACATCCAGATACTATAACTCTATCTAAGGAAAGAACATCAAAAATCAAAGGAAGGAAATTGCTGAGTATGCCTGACATAAGAAGTCATGATGTTGATACTCAAGACCATTACTATATGCCTCAATCTACCTTAGGTATACATTCCAGTTCTTCTTCAGAAGTGCCTAAAACGCCATTAACTATTCCATCAACACCTTTCAATAGTCCCAGAATATATCCAACTGCGTCCCCATTATATAATTCTAGACTTAAGTCTTCAGCTACTGGTGTTAGTAATCCTGTTTCTTGTATCTCTCTGTCTCCCAACTGTTACTTTCAAGATAAGGATCCTGTTGATAAAACTAACATTTCAGAAACAAGGGAACTATATTGTAAAAACAACTTGCTTATTGACAGAGCTTCTTCCCCAATTTTGATACTCAGTGCAAGTTCAATCAACCAGCAACCTACATCGAAGATTTCAAGTACTTCTTCCAAAACATCTGCTGGGAAACAAGTGAAAGGTACTGAAAATTCAGGAACTGGTTTTAAGAAAAAAGACTCCAATCTACAGTATAATGTGTGTTCTTGGGAATCGTGTCTTGATACTTGTTCACATGCTGAGGTGAACAGTGAGTCTACCACACCCAGAGATAGCAAGGATGTTCATGAAAGGTCTGGAAATGGCTTGGATAAAAACATGACCAAAGTGCTTTCCAAACAAGATACTTCAAAACAAAAGCAAAGATTTACCATTGACACACATACCGCAGTTCACACTGAAAGACTTTATCACTCAAGCAGTACTTTAGAACTTTCTAGCCATGGCGAATATGTAATTGATGATCATGAAGAAACCCTTCCCACAGAACATTCATTTCATCAGATACGAGCCATGAGAAGGGCAGGAAACTTCTCAGGAGGAATTAGAAGTGGAAATGCCATTAGAAATCCAGGATGTTCACCATCTAAGAAGGCTTTACCAAAATCTTTAAATGACCATCATGCCTCTTCATGTGTAAAATCTGAAGAGACCCGTGAATGTATTCCTGATTCTTCTCAACCATGCCACCAGACCTGGAGAAATGAGAAGGGCAATTCTTTTCTCAGGTCAGAAATGAGTGACATGCAAGATGATGATGATGATGATGTTGGCGAAGATGATGGCACAAAAACAGGATCTGATACTGATAGTGTATGTAATACTGAAATCTTGCTAAATGGGAAGTCTTCATTAGTAAAAGCCCACAGACATCGAAGTTACAGTCTTCGTGACCTCCCCATGCACAATAAATTCAGCAATTGGTGTGGTGTGAAGGGAGCTCCTCACTCTTCCTTAACTAGCCTGACACAGAGTGCTAGTGATATCCAGAGCAATACAGAAGGGAAGTCAGTTAACACAAGAGCAACGGAAATAGAAGAGAGATCTCTACTTAGCGAAAGGAGAGCTAGAGAGATTGAGAGACTAAGAAGAGAGCGTGCCCAAGTTATGTCTGGAATACATTTAGATATGAGTCAGCAACCTCTTACGGTGGAACTCACAGAAGCAAAGCTAACCTATGGGATTGGAGAAACTGATGCACAATTGAGGATTCTTCAGAATGTAGTGGGCGAGGAATTAACAACAGCGCCCATAAAACAGCAGCTTTATGAAAGGTAATTACTTTATTTTCCTAACATTGTAGATTAGCTAGACTCAGCAAGAGTTTGACATACAGGTAGTCCTTGACCTATGACCACAGTTAACCCCAAAGTTTCTGTTTCTAAGAAATATAGTTTTTAAGTGAGTTTTGTCCCCGTTTATGACCTGTAGCTGTAAATCACCAGTTAGTAACAGAGTCCTGAAGTGAATCGGACTTCCTCATTGACTTTGCTTGTCAGAAGGTTGCAAAAGGTGAACATAGGACCCCAGGACACTGCAGTTGTCATTAATATGAATAGGTTGCCAAGTGTCCAAACTTTAATCATGTGACCATGGGACGCTGCGACAGTTGTGTGAAAAACAAGTCATAAATCACCTTTTTCTGTGCTGTTTTAACTTTGAACTGTCACAAAAATGTCCAAAAATTGAGGAAATAGTTTGAAACTTGAGCAGCTACTGAAAATCATATCTTCCAAAGAGTTTTCCCTCTTGGTAATGTGTAATGAATTCTTCCCAGAACCATAAATCAGAAGGAGCAATATCTTTTCAGAGTGACAGCTGCTATTAAAAGTCATAAGTGTTGGGAAACTTAATACCATTATATTACTAATTTCTTACTAGCAAGTAATAATGGGAAAGAGAGAGGAGAGGAGAAAATCCTGAAGTATAATATCATCAGAACGTAGGTTCAAATGTTATCCAGCATCAGCAGTCACCTAGCAGTTAGAGTAAGACAGTGGCAGAGGGTTCTGAGTTCTTTTCTCTGATAAACTACGGATTATATATTGTAGTAACACTGCAAGTAGTTTACAGTTATAACACACTTCAGCAAAGGGGTTGCGGTCCAAGGCAATCTGGAAATAATGTTTATCAAACATTGTGAATTTATTTTAAACTTCCTTCCATCTGATATGCTCCCTTCTCCCTTCTCTTGATTTTGTAAAATATTAAATGTTTGTTTAAAAAATTTAAGTATACTTTTTCCCTATCCCTGTAATAGGCACAAGAAATCAATTGAAATATTAAGGAAGCAGAGAGAAGAGAGACTTCAGTGCTTCAGAAGGAGCCGCAGTCTTAGTCCTCAAAAGCATCTGAGTTTTTTGCAAAGCCTGGACAGTAACCAGAGAGAAGTAGATCTCCCCAGCCGACGCCGTGAATACCTCCAGCGGTTGAGGTGGGATGTTGTAGCGAATACAAGGTATGGTAACCCAGGGGCATTTAGCACTCCTTTGATAGGAGGCACCGAGCATAAGTTTGAGAAGACAAGTATGCTGGAGCTATAGCTACATCAAAGTCTCTAAATTATTTTGAGCCATTTGATTTATATTTCATTTTTTAATGCTCAATTTTAATTGAGTCTGAAGAAAGCACGTTTTTACTGATTTTAAAAAAAAGATAATGTGGATTCATTTCCTAAGAAATGGTTAAACTGAAGTTTCCACATAACAGTCTTATTGATTTCTTTCATAGGCAATGGGCATAATTGGTGTTGTATCTTACATCTCGCTCTCTTTTTTTATTCTTAGAGCTATTCTTAGTAAGATACAAACTTTTCAAGTTGGTTTAAGTGAGGTCTTCATGTTGGAGTATCTCAAAAATAAGATACTTTTCATTTAGATTCACCAGTATCTTATTTATGTAATTATTTGTAATAATCTTTTTCAATACGATCATACATTGTGGGATTCACTTCTATATTTTTTCATTTGAGGATGTTAAAAAATGCTTACTTTTGTGAACTGTCCTGGATACCTAGTAGATGGAGAATATATTTTATAAATGTAATAAATAAGCAAATGCATAAGTAAACAGCAAAGTCAAGAAAAAGGTTTCTTTACTTTTAAGCACATCTAAATTTTTCTCTCTCCATTGAGTGGTTTGTTTTTGGACCAAACAAATAATGTTTGGATGACATAAGTAGTTAAGCCATCCAAACAAAATTTGCAGTTTAGTTTTACCATTTGATGTCCTTCATTTCTATGATATCACATAGGCTATATTTGGGTATGGAGAACTAACTGCTGTATTGCATCGATTATAAGACGCATGTTTTTTTGTATTTTGGTGTCTGTATTCATGGTGCATCTTATATTCAACGGCACCAGCAAGGGGCGGCCTTCTCAAACTTTTTATTTCTAACTTAGAAAAATAAGGGTGTGTCTTATAATCGGTGGCAGCTTATAATCGATGTAATATGGTATAGCTCTTTCTCTGTTAGAATAATCTGGAAATTCTACTCCATGATAGAATATAATTTATAATGATAAAATTGAGCCAACCCTTTCACGTCACGAAGCTCAAGGCTAACCAAAGGCAGTTTTATTGCAAAAAAAAGGGAGCTTGTATCGAGCATTCATGAGGGACCTTTGATCTTGCTTCCCTATATCTACTACCCAGTATCTTTTAACCAATAATAGCAACAAGGGGAAAGAGTAACATCCTCTGCTCAATTTGCAGTCTCTATCCAAAAGTTAAATTCTAGTCCTCCCTTAGGTATGAAAAATAGCTGAGTGATTTTGACCCAGTTGCTTCCTCTCTCTTCCTTAGACTGAGAAATTGAAAAACATCCTTCGGGCAGCCTTTACCAGACCAGGGGTAATCAATTTCAATCCACAACCACCAGTGAAAAGGTCTTCATCCTGCAGTGATGATTATCAATTTAGATTAATAATAGTTCCTGCTTTAATTCTTTCCTTACCTTCAGAATTAATTCTCATTCTAACATTTACCATTCTTAAGAGGCAGAATTATTCTATATTTTTAAAAATATTCATACAGTGTCCTAAAAGCTTACAATGTGACTTACAAATCAATACACGGAATATCATAATAACATTTTTAAGGGTCCAGGAACCGAAAATCAGGATCCAGCATCCTTCAGAGATCGAACAGCTGCTTCGAGAATATCAGAAAGCACAAGAAGAAACTAAAACTGAAATTGCACGGGCGAGGGACAAGCTCCGAGAAAGAGCTGAGCAAGAAAAGAAGCGCATTCGAGAACAAATATATTCTCAACTGCAGAAGGCAAGAGTTACATTATTTCAGCTAGTTTCACAGTTTGTGTTAATTTGAGGCTGCATCTCATCATCTGAGCATGTCTGAAAGCATACAATGCTCCAACCTTTTTGGTGCATTGTATGATAGAATCCTTTGTAGCTTAGTGCGTGAATTGTAATTGTTTGCAAGAAACTTTAAAAGATAACCGCCCACATCTGTCTTAATTTATTTTCTAAATTTGAGGTAGTTCCATTACTAAAAAAAAATTGAAGGAAGAGGAAGGAATGCACCAATTGTAACCCAAATGAGCTTGTGTAAATCCTTAAAAATTCTTTAGGATTTCAATTATTCAACATTTGTATCCAGCTGTGATTCTTAAGACACACTCAGCCCGCAGTAGAATACTTTATGCCACCAGGCTTGAAATTCTGGACCTAGACATCTTAGAGCTACGCCGCCTAAGATCTGACCTAAGCTTAGTACACAAAATTGTCTGTTACAATGTTCTACCTATCAATGATTACTTCAGTTTCAACTACAATAATACACATGTTAACAACAGATACAAAGTCAAAGTGAACCGCTCCAGGCTCAATTGCAGAAAAAATGACTTTAGTAACAAAGTGGTCAATGCCTGGAACTCATTATCCAACACTGTTGTTACATCCCGAAACCCTCAAACCCCCAAATCTTTAACTTTAAACTATCTACCATGTAGGCACCGTCTTAGGTATCACTCCATACCTAAGCGATCTATAAGGAGTAACGCATAAGTGCACTACCATCCATGTCCTACTGTCCCCATTTATTCATACTCATTTATTATCATGCATATGCTTATACCTGTCTATACCTACATGTTTATATAGTATGTTCCTACTTATACTTGTTTTTCTCTTATATGCTTGAATGAATAAACAAACAAACAAACAAACAAGTAAGTAAGTAAGTAAGTAAGTAAATAAGTAGATAGATAGATAGATAGATAGATAGATAGATAGATAGATAGATAGATAGATAGATAGATAGATAGATAGAT
>JANHFO010003476.1:132574-149513 GCA_032468095.1 Pareas carinatus | reverse complement strand
CATGTCCTCAGGTGCAACAGTCTCAAACTCATCCCAAACCGTCTCAAGACCTGCCTCCGTCACTCCATCTGGACTATTCCAGTCAGAGTCCAGACCCTCCCGGATCCGCGCGATCCGTTCCTTGGGCAACCCAAGTTTTCTGAGCTGACACAAAGAACTTTCTTTTTTTTGATTGAGTCTCAAATTTCTATGGTTAAGGGAGACATTTGTTAAGCGAGCTTTGCCCCATTTTATGACCTTTCTCACCACAGTGTCCAAGTAAATCCCTGCAGTTGTTAAGTTAGCCACCCGGTGGTTAAGCGAATTTGTCTCCCCCATCATCCATTCTACTTGTCAAATGGTTGCCAAAGGGGATCACATGATCTTCGGGACCCAGCAACCGTCATAAGTATGAACCAGTCGCCAAGCCTCCGAATGTTGATCACATGACCATGGGGAAAATGCTGCAAAGGTCGTTAAGTGTGATAAATGGCCGTAAGTCACTTTCGTCAGTGCCTTAGTAGCTTTGAACGGTCACTAAAGGAATGGCGGTATGCTGCCAGCTCTGTTATGTAGCTCCGGTGGAAACCTATAGCCCGGGGCTACGGATACTCGCTGTATCCGCCGACTGTGGTTGCCCGATGCGCAGATCCGCTGGTTAAATGAACTAGTTTTCTCAGTGTATCCGGGGGCAGCGTCGTAAACTCTGGAGCAGCGGCTCGGGTCTCGTCTGCCCGAAGCCGCCGCCTCCTGCCTGCCTGTCCCGAGGGGTCGCGGCTGGCTGAAACAGCCTCGGAAGCCGGAACTTCCCACTCGTTCCCTCCCGTTCTCCGTCGGGGGAGGGGGGGATAAATCGCCCGCCCTTTTGCACTACTTTCTTACTCGTTTCCTCGGGAGCTGCGACTGAGGCCGTCGGCCGACCGCTCCCGCTTCCCTCCGTAGCCATGTCGAGACCCAGGCGATGACGACCGGGCCCCCTTCCAGAGCAACTTCCTCTCCCGGTGAAAACGAAAGAGGGAGTCAGCGAAAGGCGTGCCTGAAAGGGATTTCTATTCCGTTCCAGAAGCGTGGAAGCATTGCAAAATAAAATAGAATAAAATAGAATAAAAGACGGGCGCCCTCCTTGACAAAAGCTCACTCTGCACTTAAACTTCTGAGGAGGCGTGAAGTTCACACCATGCACACGTTGCTTAACACCATCATAGGCATAGTTGTGGTTTGTGTAAGCTGCAGGCGTAGTGAAGTGCCCTCCAAAGCCCACAATGAAAAGCCGGCACAGTGGTATTTTATGGCGATGCTTCTCAACCTCAGTAACTTTCAAGAGGTGTGGACTACGATTCCCAGAATTCCTCTCCTGGCAGAAGAATTCTGGGAGTTGAAGTCCACGGTTTTTCAAGTTGCTGCGATTGAGAAGCGCTGCTTTAGGGCAGACTGAGGTTTGTGAGCTGAGCTCAATCCAAGAACGATGCTATGCCCCAGGGACCCTCATCCTGTGGGCCACAACCCACTAACGGGCTGTGGCCTCTTGCCAGTCGGGCCGTGTGAGTGATGGGCTGTCACGCGCACAGCAGCGCGTGTGGGCACAGCCCTACTCGCACGATTGGCACGGGATTGCAAGGCTGCGATTGGCGCGCGGGCGGGCACCCAACCCTCCCCCGCCCCACTCCGCGCTGGGCCACCAGCCGACCCCCTGGCCAAATTCTCATACTGTAGCATACTGTTAATGGACTTTTAAAAAAGATTTTGGTTTATTATGTTGCGTGAATGACTGTACTTCATAACACAAAGACATGATGACTATACTTTATGATTATGAATGCCCCTAATATGTACACAACACGATGAACGCACTTTATGATAATGAATGTAACTTGGATTGTAATCATTGTTTATCAATTATAGCTTATGATTGTAACCAGTTTGTCAATTGTGGCCTGTATTGAGCATGTACACTGGAGACAAATTCCTTGTGCGTTCAGACACACTTGGCCAATAAATTCTATTCAATTCTAATCTATTTCGAGGTGCAGTTAGTAAATCGGCATGAGGCAAATGTGGATTAGCATTTAGACTTCGTCACCTGCATAATCCAGGCCATGAATGCATTTCTGCTGGCCTTGCCTTGCCCACCATACCCCTATTAAGTAACGCCTCCAGAAAGACCTGCCCTATCCTATGATCTCATCCTCCATGGGAATGCCCCTTATTTTCCCCACTTATGCTAGATATAGCTGTGCATGTGGCCAGGCTGGGTGACTAAAAACAGGTGGGTTGACAGTGACATCAACTCGGTTCTGGGAGACATTATCGAGCAGGGAGCTGGTGAGCATCCAGAAAAGAAAGGGCTTCAGAGTATAAAGGAATTTCATATGTATGTTGAAAAAGTAATTGTAAAGATACTTTTTAATCATCTCTGGTGAACTTGTGACAAAGCAAAGAAATATTGGGACCTGATCTTTATTTTCATTCATTTCATTCATTCATTCAGAGGACTCTTAATATAAAACTGAAACCAAAGTCTTGCTTTCAAATTTGAGGGATAAAGAACTTGAAAGTGTGGAATTTTTGTTACTATATACGTAGACAGCAATAATTTTACATGCAAAAAGATAGAGACATCAGCTCCCACAATGGAAGAATGGGTGGTAAAAAGTGATGGCACTGGCGAAGATGACAAAACTGTTTTTATTAAAGAGAGGAATGTATCAAGTGTTGTTTCTACCTGGAAACTGCTTCTGAACTCCAAATGGTGAAAAGATTAAAATGATTTTAGTTTTCTGTTTGCTTGACTTGGTGGTTATATATATAAAAAAATAAACTAGCAATGGGAAGCAAAACGTTGAGGGTGTAGCTTTTCCTGTACTCTGCAGTTCTGAGAAAATGTTAGAAGTCAGTTTAAATTTTTTTGGTACCTTTGTCTTTGGTCTCTTTGCATTTTACCTCATAAAAAGCTGCAATAAGAATATGCCGTTTAGTAGCGTATACTGTGGAACAAATGAACCACCGACCCTCTTTTTTGCTAGAATGTCCAGTTTAATTGACCACAGGAATAATACCCTTACCTTGATCTCTTGATATTCTGGTACAAAAAAAAAATAGCTGGGCTATACTGTAATTAGGTGTGTACTGTATAGAGCTGGCTAACAGTTGAACTCAACATATCCATCAATGGCTCTCTCAAACTGGTGATTCACGGTTGAGGGAAGGTACAGGTAGTCCTCAATTTACGAGTTCACTTAGTGACCAAAGTTACAACAGCACTGAATGAAGTGATTTATGATCATTTTTCAACAGTTACGATTGTTGCGACATCCCCACGGCCGTGGGATTTACATTCGAATGCTTGACGACTCGCATGTATCACGGTGGCTGTGTCTGGGAGTCATGTGACCACTTTTTGCAACCTCCTGACAAGCAAAGTCAGTGGGGAAATCAGATTCGCTTAACAAAGCACATTACGGGTAAGTCCTCAACTTACGACAGTTCACCTAGTGACCATTCAAAGTTGCAATGACACTGAGAATCGGCACCACCATTTTTCACACTTACGACCACTGCAGCATTTCCCATGGTTACGTGATTTACATTTGGATGCTTGAGAACGGGTTCACATTTATGGCAGTTGCAGTGTCCTAGGGCAGTGATGGCGAACCTTTTAGAGATCGAGTGCCCAAACTACAACCCAAAAGCCACTTATTTATCACAAAATGCCAACATGGCAACACCCACCCTCCTGTGGCCATCGGTGACCCTCCTGCATCCCCCCTCCCGTGGCCTACATGAGCTTACCGCTGGCCTTCCTGCGGTCAACCCCAGCTTCTGCAGCCCACTGTGGTCTATGCTCCCCTCCAACCTAACTCCTTTCCTCTCTCACCTTCGCCAGAGATTCCACACCGCATTTGAGCTGCTCATCTTACCGACAGGGGATTGAGGAAGCGCTCCCATTGGGCTGCTGGGCAGAGGGGCGGGTGATGTCAGAAGTGTCCTCAGGCGCATGTGGAGAAGGGGACGGAAGCCCCACATCCCTCTGGTCTTTCTAGTAAAGAAATCTGGGCTGGGGCAATGGCGTGTGTGCCCACAGTGAGGGCTCTGAATGTCGCTTCTGGCACGCGTGCCGTAGGTTCGCCACCACTGTCCTGGGGTCATCTGATCACTTTTTGCAACCTTCTGACAACAAAGTCAATGGAAAGCCAAATTCACTTGAAAACAACCACAGTGATTCACTTAAACAAACGTGGCAAGAAAAGTCGTAACAGGAGACAAAACTCACTGAACTAATTTCTCGCTTAGCAACATAAATTCTGGGCTCACTTGGAGTTGTAAGCTGAGGACTATCTGTACCTCCTTGCTAGATCCATGTTGGGCCAAATAATTATAAATAATCCGGCTGAGGGAATGGCTACTGCCTGATAATCAGGCGGCAGCTCCAGTGGGGGGGGGGAATGCTTGCTCAGCTCCAGCCGATGCATGTTACGGTCCTATCTAGGCCTGGAAGGTGAGCCAAAGGAACTCACAACCTCATGATCCGTAGACTTGTCTGCTGCAATGCATCCCACAAAACTACCTTTGGAAAAATACTTGGGAGCCGCACCTGATGTAGAGCAGCAGCCCGCTTGTTGATAAGAGGACAGCCACAACCACCACCCTCACACCGACGTTGACTGGTGCCATGGCTACTAATAGGATTCCAGAGGGCTGGAATCAATCTATACAGCCCATCACAGCTCAGCACTCGGGTAATTCCAGGACTGCTCTGGGAAAACTCACCTGCTTAATTCACGTCTGCCAAGTAAGGACGTTGACAAGATCCCCCTTTATGAGAAATTGGGGAGCAAAACAGAGGACAGTGTTTTTCTGCTATGCTCCACCCTGGTGGAATGATTCCAAGGTTCTCCAAACTTGGCAACCTTAAGACTTGTGGACTTCAACGCCCAGAATTCCCAGCAGGGGGAAGTCCACAAGTCTTAAAAGTTGCCGAGTTTGGAGGCTCCTGGAATAGTTTATCCCCCAAAGCCCAGGACCACAGCCTCCCTTTGGGAAAAGCAGTGAAGACCTAGCTCAGCAATGGCTAACCTTTTAGACACCAAGTGCCCAGCGAGTCGCAACTAGTAAGTCGTGGCTCGTGATGTCATTGCCTGGCGCCGCTGCTCTCTTTCTGAACATGTGCATGGCCCCATGATGTCATCGGCTGGCACTGCCACTGCTTTCTGGGCATGCTCAGCTCTGGGGCGATGCTGGGGCGACTTTGCTCATGTGCCCACTGTGGCACCCATGCGATAGGTTCGCCATCACTGACCTAGCTGCTTCAGAACTGTTATGAAGTGTGAATTTTAACTTATGCCGCTGTCACCAGTGAATGGGTACCAAGATGAATGGATCATTTATGGATTTTATAAAGCACAGGTTGGCCTTGACTTACAATCGCAATAGAGTCCAGAATTCATGGGGATACGTGAGATATTTGTTAAGTGGGCTTTGCCCCATCTTATGACTTTTCTTGCCACTTTTAAGGGAATCCCTGCAGTTGGTTAAATCAGGAACCCAGTTGTTAAGTCAATCTGGATTCCCCATTGACTTTGCTTGACGGAAGGTTGCAAAAGGGAGGGGATCGCATGACCCTGGGACATGGCAACGGTCATAAATAGGAGTCGGTTGCCAAGCGGCCAAATTTTGATCATGTGACCAAGGGAATGCTGCAACGATCGTGTGAAATATTGTCCTGGGTCACTTTTTTTCACTTCCGTTGTAACTTTGAACGGTCACTAAATGAACCACTGTAAATCGAGGACTACCTGTCTTGATTTTCTGACATTTTAATCTTGTGAACAGCTGGGAGGTTTTGGAGAGACCAGCATAATATATACCTGAACACCAAAACCAGATGCAGGTAGTTCTCAACTTGCAACCATTCGCAGTTACGACGGCTCTGAAAAAAGAGACGCGCCACAGGTCCTCGTGCTTACAATTCTTGCAGCATCCCCACATCACACGATCAGGCGCTTGGCAGCTGGCATGCAGCTATGACGGTTGCAGCATCCCAGGGTCAGGTAATCACATGCAACCTTCCCAGCTGGCTTCCGACAAGCCAGGTTGGCGGGGAAGCCAGATTCCCTTTAACGACATGATTCATTTAACAACAGTAGGAAACCACTTCACTGTGGCAAAAAAGCTGTAAAATTAGATGCAATTCACTTAATAATCTCCTTGCTTAGCTGTTGCTTTCTGGCAGAAGGTACGGAGCAATTAAAAATCGGACCATACAGTGTCTGAATAGTTTTTACCCCACTCTGTAGCGGATAAAAAAGTCCTGCAGAAAATAATTAAAAATGCCCAGAATATCATCGGGCTCCAGCTACCAGCCCTGGATGACATTTTTGCATCTCACCGCTCGAGGAAGTTGCACGACATTCTCAGAGATTCTCCCCATCCCGCTTACAATCTCTTTGAACTGTTGCCTTCTGGCAGAAGATACAGAATAATTAAAACTCAAGGACCACACGTTTTCTGAATAGTTTTTACCCCAGAGCAAGCTACAATCGCACTTAACAATGAACTTAAGGGTCACCACCAGTGAACTGTTGGATAGGATTACTTGGTCTGTTGTGTGGATGCTTGGATGTTTTTAGGGAAGGGGGAACTTGGCGGGTGGAGGTGCGTTTGTGGATTATCATGTGTGGGGGTGTGTTGGGTCTGGTCTCTGGGTCTTATGTGAATTTTGTTGTATGTGTATATTGTGTATACCCGTACAATGACAATAAAGTTATTCTATTCTATTGCTTAGCAATGGCAATTCTGGGATTGTAAGTTAAGGACTACCTGTGCAGTCCAAGCCCAGGAACTGTGGTTAGCAAACCGTGTCTTAACGCTTAGTGGGATGTTTCTCAATCTCATCCACTTTTAAGATGTGTGTATTTCAATTCCCAGAATCCCCCAGTCAGCAGTGCTTTATTTAATGCGTCAATATTGGATGTATGTAGCTTCTCTTGATGAACACAAGGAAGGTATGGCTGGGACTGACTGGGTGTTGCTTCCAATTAACTTTGCAACACCGAGACCTAGAGACATACACTGCAACTAAATTTTTAGTCCTAAAAAAACTAAAGTACATTATGTGCTGAGTAAAATCTGTATCACCGAAGAAACACACACAAAAAAGCACATACATTTTCTGAAATCCACTGAAGCGATATCCCTTGTTATCCGTTATAGTTTCTATGCCATTCTTATGTCATTTCGATACAGACAACTCTGGAAAGTGCACATTGAGGGTTTTTTTTTCCTCTCATTTTTAATTTCCACACTAACAAAAAAAAATCTGCTGCAACTTTAGTCGACAGATTAAAGATGAATCAAACATATATATTTTTTTAAAAAATTATAAAATGGGAAGGTAGATTTCCAAAATTGTTTTCGTTAAAAAAAAGTGTAGAAACTATTGCCTAAGTAAGAGAAGGGTCACAATTGCATAGAAAATACAGACATGAATAAACTTGAACGGTAGAACCGCTAACCTGTGTAACATGATAACCTTGGCTTTTCGATCAGATGGCGTGGCTACGGCCAATGTCAACCACGGTGTCTCAGGCCTGCAGGCTTCCAAGAATTCAAGAATTTAATTTCCAATAAAAACATGACGGCTTGTTAGGATATATGATTAAGCAGGCAAAGATACCATGTTGAGGCCAGCTAAGAGAAAAGTGTTCTGTCTAAATTGCCCACGTGGTTGAGTTTCAAATATTGTTTCCTTCCTTCATTGCCTTCTGAACAAATAAAGATTTCCTGAAGTGAGTTTGGTGGCAAGGGTGAAAAACTGAAGGTGGCTGAGCAACCACACACACACACCACCTCTGGCTAATCTTAAGAGCTTTGAAAAATGAACTTTTGGCCAAGGCCAACTCTTCCTCTCAGCAGTCTACTAATTTAGCACAGGAGTTCTGTGCTGAGCTGAGGAGATATGGAACCTCCCTACCCATGGAGATGGTTGGCTAAGAAAGGAAGACATCCAGAGGCAATCCACCCAGGGTTATTTGTGGCAGCTACTTGCCCCAATGTGCAAGTGAAATGAATAGTTGAACACGCTGGTGCAATGAGGGGTGCCCCATGCATTTGGGAAGGGAAAAGCATGATGCAAAACAAGCATCTGAACAAAGCATCCTCCATGTGAAGGTACAAATCCAGGGTGACACACAGATTGAGGCATAACTGAATCTCAATGGGCAATTAATAGCCCACTGGCATAAATCCCACAGTATCGTTGCCTGCTAATCCCAAACTAAAACACAGCCATGCTATCTTAACTCTATAAGCCACACCTTCTCAAAGAGCCAGAGACCTTGAAAGAAAGAAATAAACAAAAACAAACCTCACAGCTTGAAATATCAAAGCACTACAAAAAGTAATCCAAAGATTCTAGACCAACCCAATCCAACCCACCCCTAGTCCAGTAAATCCACACTCTTGGACTCTTTTACTTCACAATTCCAAAATTATTATATTATGAAAATTCACAGCACCCAAAATACTTTAAAGAATTACAACAGAAGCCCCAGCATTCGCAAACCCACGTTATTATGTATTGTTCTGTTTCAGGACTTTCTGAGAGGAGGAAAAAAAAAGGAATTTGCCTGGCCTAAACCCTTAATGGCAATTCATTCCCTCCCTAACCCAGCCCCCTGAGGTAACAAAATCCCTCCCCAATATAATTATTCAAGTACAATTAATTAATATTGACTCAATCCTGCCTCCAAACCTTATGTCTCTCCAGGCGCAACTTGCAACATCCAGCTGAACCAATGTGCTTGGATGAATAGAAGGGTCATTAACTGGCTAAATCTACAAAGGATAATTAAAGAGATCCCAGATGTTAGCCTAGTGCGATGCGCGACCAAAATATAAACTGAGCACAACAACAGATAGAAGAATGTACAACTGTATCAGGTCTGACAAGGATACCCTGATTAGAATTAGCAAGAGGATGGAGAAAAACCAGGTTTCTAGAACTGGAAAACCACATCCTTAAAAATCTATCACCATTTGCTTCGCCACAACCATTACTTTGCAACTAAGAATGATCTGAAAGAATTCCTCGACTCCTACTTGATGGTTGCCACCTATCAAATGTCTGTCAGATTGGACAGTCCACTATCAAATGATAGCTTATATTGGCTTTATTCACAAAACATGCTGAGAAGGAAGTCAGACGTGGCAAGGGGACCAGTTTAGACTCCATGTCTCAGCTTTTTTTTTTTTTTACTCAGATCTCTGATGGATGAGATTCTCTGAATTCTCCATGGTTGTACTTTAGTTCTTTTGACCTGCAAGGCCCCGATTTGAAGGTACAGCACCAGGTGAAAAGGATCCTAGGTGGCAACTTTATAGTGAGTGAAGACCATCGTGACCTGACCTTAGGTTGTACAAACTGGCACACATCCTCCCTCACTAGCAGAGATTATTTGCTCAGTGCATCATACAATCAAGGATTAGGCCTAAGTTATGTGAAAGGCGCCAATAGTCTAACCCAGAGTTTCCCAATCTTGACAACTTTAAGGCGGGTGGACTTCAACTCCCAGAATGGCTGAGGAATTCTGGGAGTTGAAGTTCACCCGCCTTAAAGTTGCCAAGATTGGGAAACTCTGGTTTAACTCAATGTAAGATACTGGAGCTACTTATGCCGTCTTCCATTCCAGGCAGCTAAAAACAATGATATCATGACAGCAACAGGGAAAACTGATGACCAAAAGTCACCTCATGAACAATAGAATTGGGATTGCTGATTTTTTTTTGCCTCTCATTTCACTTGATACACAACAATTTCAGTACCCAAACTCTTGGTCAAATAATTCAACAATATATTATTTGGCCTACCCCACCCCGGCTCTAGTTCAATATATCTTGAACAGGTTCATCTGGAATTCCAAGGCAAAGACTGTACAGAAGTGTAAAGACATGTTTTGATTTTCAGTTGATTGACTGGAAGATTATGGGGGGGAAAAGTGAGTGTAAACACTTTTCGGAAGAGTTCAATGCAGGGGTGGAAATCTGTAGCCCCTTCATTAGAAGCTCCTGAAGTACATTGCCCGACAACACCCACCATGGCAGCTGAGGCAGTTTGGATTTTTAATTCGGCAAGATCCAGAGCAGGGCGTCTCAACCATGGCCACTTGAAGATGTGTGGGCTTCAATTCCCAGAATTCTGGTTGGGGAATCCTGGAAGTTGAAATTCACATATCTTTAAGATGTCAAAGGTTGAGAATCACTGCTCTTTTAGAGGATTACAGATTCCCCTATTCCTGATCTGAGGATGACATACTTTCTGCATGCCAATAAACACCAATGGGGAGTCCATAATCCAAGATGGGTATCAATACGGGGCCTACTTTGAGGGTATATATGTAGATGCTCGCATCTTCTGCACATCGTCGGGCATCGTAGTCACAATGCTTACCATTGCACACATGAACATAAAGGAGAAGTCATGTAGCCAAAAAAGCAAAAAACAAAACAAAAAACACCACAATAGTCACATGCAGTCAAATGTCTGAACCGTTATCACAACTATAATGAGATACAATGTGCTAGGACATGGTAGAAGAGTGTGTGATTTGCTGTATTTCCTGGAGATTTCTTTTTTATTTGGCTGAGTCTAAAGACTAAGAAGCCCCAAGGTTGATTCAGCTCGACAGGTTCCCTCAACTTGGCCCCTTCCAAGTGGATTAAGACTGCGACTTCCAGAATTCCCAACCGACGTATTATTTGAGAAACCTCCGGAGGTCACAAGGTTGGGGAAGGCTGAGGTAAAATATAGAAATGGAGAAGAAGCAAGCGATGAAAAAAAAATCTCTTGCAGAATAAATAGATCAGAAGCCCTTTGCATTCTCTCTTCTCCATTTCTTGACTCAGATCTCCAAGGCAAGCCAAAAGTTAATTTCCAGGAGGACAGAATGAAGCAGTAAAGGGAAGGGAATCTTCCAGTCATTTACTCTCAATCTTGCAATGGTCTTCTGTGTTCCACTTGGAGACATGTTGCTTTTATAAAGCATTTTCTCACCTTTTATTTTTTGGACCTGGGACAGATCCATTTAGATTAGAACGTGTTTCTCTTTAGCGTCCCTCGAAACACAGATCGGCAGAAAGAAGGATGGCTTCCAAATTCTCATTTTCCAATAATAAATTCCTTTGTAAAAAGTCAGCCCCCAAAGTCCTGCACACAGCAAAAGACTCGTAAATGTTTTCTCTACTTTGATTGTGACCAGATCAGTGATCTGGTTTTTTTTTTTGAAAAAAAGTAGAATTACCAACAGAAGTATAATTTATTCTAATCCACAAAGTTTAGTAAGGAGAGAATTTGGCTTTCTCTCAAGGTATTGCCAAAATTCAGCTTCTGTTTGAGGAAATGAAAATATAAAATATAAAAAAACTTGTTTCCACGGATCCCTTAGAAAACATCTAATCTGAGGATGCTGGACAAATGCATTGCTATGATTGTTGGCAGAAGAAATCTGGGGATTAATCTTCCCGAAAACAGCATAAACGTTCAGCAGTTATACACAAGCTGCTGGCAAAGAGACCGAGTCGCTGGCTTCCTTCACCTTGTTCCCCGTCATTGTTTCGAAACTAGAGGTGGTTAATATCTTCGGACTTCTAAATTCAAGAGGCTGATTGATTGAAGAAAGCAAAACAACAAGAAGTACACACTTGTCAAAATAAAAAAAGTGTGCACCTTTTTTGGGGGAGGAAAAAAGGCACCAAATATGAGCAACAGCATTTGTCTTAAAAAGCTCCTCAGCACAGGTCTGAAAAGGAATCCTAAAATGTTTTTTTTCTTGGTTAGGAAATGGAGGGGGGGAACCTGCCCCTCCTCCACTTGTTCTTGTCATGAAAAGTTCCTCCTTCCGGAAGGGACTGAGGATTAAGACATCTTCCAGAAGGTCAGTGAGGCGGTCAAGACCCCCGCAACAAAGACGGCGATGGTTTGCCAAGTGGGGGTGCCGAAAAAGGAGAGGAGGCCTTCCTGGAAGGGACGAACAACAAAGGGAAGGTAAAACAAAGACACGTTAACAGCAATACTGGTGATCCTCATCTTACAACCTGTGGTTTATGACTGAACCTTCAAAAGGTACTGGCGACCTGGTTCTGAAGTTCTGACAGCCGCAAGTCATGTGACTGCCTACCAGGCGCTAGGCAAATGGATCGCCCTTAGGGTCATTTGACGTGTGCTGCACCCTAGCAAACAATCGGTTCGCTTAACGACCGTGGCGTTTGCTTAATGACCGCACCAAAAATAAAAAGGTTAAAAAATTGGATTGGCCATGTGAGTGACCTACTTTATGAGTGCCATGATTTAAGACTGTAATGTCAGGCTGTACAGCAGGCTGTAATTTAATTTAGAATTTCAGAATTTATTCTCCAAGTGTGTCTGGACACACAAGGAATTTGTCTTTGGTGCACATGCTCTATATGTACATACAGGTTATAATTGAAAAATAGTGATTACAATCATAAGATACATTCATAATCATAAAATACATTCATTGTGTCATGTACGTATTAGGTACAATCGACAAACCGCGATGTAATGTAATGCAATGCAATACACTTTGTAGTTTACATCTTCCCTCTTTTCTGTTGTTAAATATAAAAAGGAATTTAATTATTCAACAGCCCCTGTTCCTGAGTGAATTACTAAGATCAATGAGACTAGTTCTCTCCACATGCTAAAGCACTATGTCATTTGTCTGGCTTTGGCTTAGTCTGTATGAATTCAATAATTTTTAAAGCCATAGTATATGGATTTAGTGTGCCGTACACACTCAGAACTATGGATTACTAAAACATATTATTAAGTAAATCATAGTTTAGTGACCCACGCAAATGCATTTCAATATACTCTTGCACTCAGAATTAACTATACTGCACAAAGCTTCAGTTCGTGGGCCCTGGAGTTTCGGTATTAAAAAACTGAAATCTGCTCACATCTTTGATAAAGGTTTTCTAATCTGAAGGAAGTCAACGTAAAGTCCCTGTAAAATCTAAATGACTCTAAATCAGAGGTCTCCAAATTTGGTCCCTTTAAGACTTGTGGACTTCAATTCTGGGAGTTGAAGTCCACAAGCCTAGAAGGGACCAAGGTTGGAGACCTCTGCTCTAAATGACATTTACACTGTAAATGAGAGGTGGTCTAGTGTAGTGGCTAAGGCGATGGCCTAGAAACCAGGAGTCTGTGAATTCTAGTTCCACCTTAGGCATTAAAGTTGGCTGGGTGGCTTTTGGTCAGTCACCAGGAGACTGTGAGCTGCAGTCTTGTCTTAGGCATGAAAGCTGATTGGGTGAATTCGTGCACTCACTTTCTCGCAGACCCAATCCACCTCAAAAGGTAGTTGTGAGGAAAAGAGGAGGAGGAAGGAATATCATGCATGTTTGCCATCTTGAATCACTTATAAAGTAATAAAGCTGGGATAAAAAAAATCTAATAAGTAAACTCACCCATCCTCCCTGGGCTTGGATCCAGGACAGGACATGTTCCTGGATATATTCCATAGTCCAGCTGATGACAGTCCTTAGGAGTTCTGGTAACTTAGTGCATACTACCTGTTGAGAAGTGAAAAAAACGAGAAGGGGGGAAAAAAGTTAGTTCTTAAAAAAACAGCCAAGATGGGGAGAAGTTCATTAAAAAGTAAGCCAAAAATGGAGAGCAACTGGAAAGGGTGTGTGAAGAAAGGGGGAAGACTAGAAACGACATACTTACTTTTAGGACTAGCTTGCATGCAAAATAAAACAAGGCCACGACCCGGCCCCAGTTAAAAGCACCGTCTGAGAACATCTCAGCAGCCACTCGAAAGAAAACTTCCTTAGGGGGATACATCTGAACTTGTTCAATCATCCTGTAGGGTGCAGCCAAAAAAACAGTCTTAAGTTAAAGAGAGTGTCAGTCGAACATTGGAGAAGCTAAGTGAGACTAACGCAATGCAGTTTTTTTTAAAATGATCCAAGTAGGGTTACATTTTGGCCTGTGTAGAACTAAGCCCTTTGAAATCATTCAGAGGAAATTCACCCGACCTAGAAGCAGAGAGTGAGAAGGCTGTCAAGCTGAACGGAGATAAGCCACTTTCATTTATTTATTTATTCATTTATTTGTATCTCGCCTTCATTATTTTCACAAATAACTCGAGGCTGCAAACATATCCAACACACCTTTCCCCACTTATTTTTCCCACAACTTGGTGAGGTGGGTTGGGCTGAGAAAGAATGACTGGCCCAAAGTCACTCAGCTGGTTTTCATGCTTAAGGTGGGACTGGAATTCACCGTCTCCCACTTTCTAGCCTGTTGTCTTAAGCACTAGACCGGGAGTGGGGAACCTTTGGCTTTTTTATGACTTGTGGACTTCAGCTCCCAGAATTCCTGAGCCATAATGGCTCAAAACAAGAATGTCACAAAACAGAATGCGTTTTGTGACATGGTTTGCCACAAATGTTTTGATATGCAACATGATGAAATGTTTTGTGACATGATGATTGTACTTCATAACATGATGACATGAATATACTTTTTGATTATGAATGCACTTAATACGTACACGACATGATGAATGTACTTTATGATAATTAATGTATCGTAGGATTGCAACCATCGTTTGCCAATTATAGCCTTATGATTGTAATCGCAGTTTGTCAATTGTACCCTTTATGTAAGTATTGAGCATTTACAACAGAGAAAAATTCCTTCTGTGTCCAGACACACTTGGCCAATAAATAAATAAATAAATTCTAAATTCTAAATTTTAAGGGCCAAGGTTCCCTACCCCTGCACTAGACCAAACTGGCCCTTTTGCGAGCTCACTTTTGCCATCCACTTTCCTAAAGTGCTGGGACTACAATTCTCTTCTGATAAAACCGCTGTGTATGAATAATCAGGTAGAGGTAAATTGCATGCTCCAATTAAGTCAAATTTCCTCTAAGGGATTCCCAGACTCACTTCAGAATCAGAATCAGATTCAGAATCTATTTTGCCAAGTGTGTCTGGACACACAAGGAATTTGTCTGTGGTGTACATGCTCTTTACCTGCATACATACAGACTGTGATTACAATAAGATACATTCATAATCATAAAGTACGTAAGCATAAGATACATTTATAATTGTAAAGTACATTCATCTTGTCAACAAATTGGTCCTATCAAATAGATGCATAATATTCCTTTATTTGGCATCCCTGCCTTACAATTCTCAATCCAGAGCAATTCACATGGCTTTGGGGCTCCTACCCAAAATTATTAATATAACTATTTTTAAAATTGTCTGAGTGTATCTATACTCTGTATAGGATTTGTTAGACTACAACACATATGTCAGACAGGCGGCTGGTCATGGCGGTGAGTGACGCGCTCCCTGGAAGTGGGGGCGATGGCAAAGGTAGGGGGTCTTTGGTAGTGGGGGGCTATTGGCAGCCACGGGGGGATCGGTGGGGGCCGCGATGCCAGTGTAGACCCCGGACTACAATATTCTGTAACAATTTGAATGGCTTTTGATCAACTGATATAGACAATTGTATAGGTTCTAATTTAATTTTTACTGTAGCAGGCTCTGCAAACTGCACTACTTAAATATAAATAGAATTGATTGATTTAATCAATTCAAGATTGCACAGAGGTGTCAAACGGATTAAGAGCAGACAGAAAAGTGATAACTGTATGAATGCACAGCTTACTTCTATTAGGCAGAAGACTAGAAGCTGATATATACCTGAGCTCTGGAGATTTTATACAACAGGTAGTCCTTGACTTATGACCAGTTGCTTAGCATCTGTTCAAAGCCACAATGCCTTCTCAAGGTACTTATGACCTAGATTTCAAAATTCCAATGGCAGCAACCCCTCAGCAATCATGTGATCACATTTCGGGCCCTTGGCCCACATGTACAGTCATTTGCAGTATCCCGTGGTCATGTGACCATGATTTACAACGGGAGTTTTCTTGGCTAGAAACTAGTGTTTTCTTCCGGCTTCTGACAAAATCCGTCCATTGCGCTTTACAACTGACACAAAATATATCATAAAATTAGGTTGGTCAGATGGGTGCCTCAACTTACGGGATCCACTGCGTTCTAAGTCAAGGTCTAACTGTAGTTCTCCCACCTTCCAATCAACTGTTACTGTTGCTTAGAAGTGTTCTTGAATAATGGGATTGCAAATAGCAATTCAAATCTTCTAAAGAAATAATAGCTATAGTGATGGCACAGCACTCACTACTGCCAAAACATACCTCTGTAGCTCAATGTTTCCATCCAGCTCATCTCCAATCCGGCGCAGGCAATCGCTTAGCTGTTTGGTGTTGGGATTACAAGCCTGAGCCTCTGAATCTTCAAGCTCTGCCATTGTCGCTTCAATGCGTTCCGAATCTCCACAGCACTGTACCCGATCCCTGATAAAGCTGAAACAGGGTCCAAGTAAAATAAAATAAATCATACGAAAATTATTCAGCCTGAGACCTCAACCAGCTCTGTCCTTGCAGGTCTTTGCAATTGCGGCTTTATTGTTAGTTCCAACAGGAGGGGAACTATATGCTTCTAGAACAGAGGCTGCCAATCCATGGCCTGTGACTGTGGGAAAATTTGGGTGATCCGCGGGTTGGGTGCATCCAATAAGACTCGCCTGCCCCTGCCCCACCAACGCTATATTATGTGTAGGTGTAAGCAGTGGCGGTGGTTCTTTATTGTTGTGGCTTTGTAGCGGTGGGCGGATCATTAGCGGCGTACGAGTGAGTGGCAACAATTCTTTCTCTGTGTGTATGTGTCTCTCTCTCACCTTCTCTCACTCTCTCTCTCAAGCAGGAAAAAATATCACACTAAAAACATGTAAAAGTAAATAAGCTTCAATTATTTTGTAATCATTAAACTAACTTTAATAATTTTGCTACAATTAAACAACCTTTAAAGATTTTGTTATGATTAAATAAGCATTTATGA
>JANHFO010003476.1:116513-127538 GCA_032468095.1 Pareas carinatus | reverse complement strand
CTCAGCCAGCTATGCTAGCTGAGGAATTCTGGGAGTTGAAGTCCACAAGCCTTCAAGGGACCAAGGTTGGAGACCTCTAGTCTAGAATTGATGTTTTCTATTCAAATCTCACATATAAGAAAGATCAAAACCCAATTGGGAAAGAGTAACGTGACTCATAAATCCAGCTGGGTTTGTATCATTCTTAAAATTTGCAAGTGTACTGAAAAGTCTTTTATTGTTTGGTCACTTGCTCATATATACCACATGCACTTCTCATTTTTTTCTATACCCAGTAAAAATACTTGACCGTCCTTTAATAAATGCTTTTGGGTCTGCCTGAATTACTTGGTGATTTGTATTTTTGGTGATTCACATTTTCAGGTGGGCAAAGAAGCCCCTTTGCAAAGGTAAAAGTGTATCTCTCTCAAATTCAGGGATCACGTTCTTATTAGCCCCACACCAAACTTAGGTGCCTGAGTTTCAAGGCAACAGACACAATAGGGGAAAACATTATATTTTAAACCATTTGAAGTACGTTTCACGAAACATCTGGTTTTGAATGGGAAATTGGAGAAAGAATTCCAAAATGCTTGTGGGATTAAAAACCCTGTTTTTAATTTTTGGAACTTATTATTATTTTTTTGCATAGCTATTTCATCAAAATGAAATAAATTGCAACAGCTCTATCTATGTTTTTAAGTGCTAGGGCATTAGAGCAAGGAAAACTTCCCTAATTTGAACGTGGCAAGTTACCTTCAATGTCACTGCAGTCCTTTAACGTATGATAAACGAGGTTTAAATCGACAGAGAAATCAGACACATTTTCCCACCCCAGAATTTAATACAATGCAACTGCTTGTTTCTGCTAAATGGCTTTTATTGAAGAGAAAGGGGAAAACAATTAAGAAATTTGTTTACTTCTTTAAGGCTCATTTTTAGACCTTGGTTTCTGTTCCCTCACAAGATACTGAAACCCATCATTAGAACAGTCGAGTTTTAATTACTTGCTTTGTTCTGCCTTGCATTAGGGAAGTCCTCAAAACAAAATTTAAACTCCAAGATAGCAGTTCATTTATTGAACTATTGAAAAAGTCCAGTAATTCCCCATAGAGAATATCATTTAAAAAAACAAGCAGTCTATTGACTACTTCTCCAAAGCTTTAACTTCTTTGAGCTACAATCTCTGATAAAGTACTGGAAAAGTCCATCCTCCCCTTTATATCCCACTGTCCTACCAAAGTAAGGCTGTGGTTCGCATTCTTGGTATTGTGACTCACCTTCCCAATGGATCCTACAGTTGTGCAAGGAATAAACATGTCCCTAGTAGTAATTTAGTTATCACTCAAACTGCACCCCATCACTGCCTATGGAGGCCTTATGCAGCTTAAACCAGGAGCAAAGCCTGCAATGTGTTTTGACACCTTTGCTCTTCTGAATTTTTCAATAAAAATATTTTAAAATATTTGCGACAACCCTCGTAAGAGGTCCCAGCCCACAGCCAGAGATCCACAGAGTAAGGTAGTCTTCCCGGTCACCAGTTTAACAATTAGGTCTTTAAAACGGTGCTTCTCAATCTCAGTAACTTTAAAGAGGTGTGAACTTCAACTCCCAGAAGTCCCCTGTCAGCATGGCTGGCCGGAGAATTCCGGGAGTTGAAGTCCACACATCTGAACACTGACTGCCAAGGTTGAGAAACACTGCTTTAGATCAGAGGTCTCCAAACTTGGTCCCTTTAAGGCTTGTGGACTTCAACTCCCAGAATAGCTGCCTGAGGAATTCTGGGAGTTGAAGTCCACAAGTCTTAAAGGGACCAAGGTTGGGGACCTCTGCTTTAGATCACTGGTGCCCAACCTTTTTGGCACCAGGGACCAGTTTCATGGGGAAATTGTTTTCCATGAACTGGTGTGTGTGTTTGGAGGGGAGAGAATGAAGGCATAGAAAAGCCTTCATGGGAAGAGGTCTGGGAATCTCTCTCATTCGCACCTTTTGCAATGCCGCTGAAGTTGTGCAGTGCCGAGTTGACTTAGCTTCTCTTTTGGGAGGGGGTCGGAACACGCGTGCTAGCCCTGCTTGCAACTGGGGAGGGGCAGGGAGAAGCCTCCCACTTTCAACAGAGAGGATTGGAAGAGAGCTCTCTCTCTCTCTCTGTGTGTGTCCGCTTGCAGCCCGGCACCCTCAACATAGAGTATTGGAGAGATGTGTGCGTGGAAGATCCTGGCTGTGCAGTGCCAGCAAAGCCCACCCCCTATGCCTCCTTGGAGGGCAGGATCCTGGCAGCGCTATGCCCAAGGTGCTACGCCTGTTGCAGGGCTGCCCCCCCCATGTCTCCACAGAACAGTGCCTGTCTCCGCCCCCTGCTGCTATTGGCCTGCTGCCATTGGCGCATCATAAGTGCGCCTAAGTGCCCCATGGGGGAATTGGTGGCGTGGCGTTATGGCTGTGCCATTTTGTCCCATTCCACCTTCAGCCTGCTGCCAGCAGCACGGAGCGGCTCCTTAACTGACCACTGACCAGGGGTTGGGGATCCCTGCTTTAGATGACAGGAACACGAAAAAAACATGGTGCCATCAGATATCACTGGGTCCGTCCTTGCTCTCGAGGAGTTTAGTCTAAAATGAATTTTGGGAAATGGGGAGGGACGCATACCAATGTGAGACGTACATGCTTTTAGCAAAGTCAAATACACCTGGACGCCATACCTTTTCTTCCTGGATCTCATTCTTTCCCTTTGCAGAGCATGAAGACGATGAGGATGCTCTCTGTTCAATCACAGCCGATTCTCAAGAATTCCCGGCTGTCTCTGCTTCTTCCGATCTTATGGGGCTTCTTTCAGTTGTTCTATGCTCTGGCTGGTGTTGACTTTGATGGTGTCTAGTCATTTTGTTTTTTGGGTGTGCTCATTTCCTTTTACCACTGATTAGTGCAGAACACAGTGCCTTGAAATCCAGTAGCTATAGTTCTCCAGTCAGAGTTTGCCCAACCAATAATTTTTAAAGATGCCTTCGTGGGGAACAGATTAAGGTTCCTTGACTGTTGTTCAAACAATAAGCCGAAGTGAAAAAGAGTCCACTTAAATATATATTTTACTCACGGGTCCTTTATCTTTCCACTTTTCATTTTTACTGTCCTCCAGCTCATGTCATGTGTCTTCCAAGATGATACAGAATCGCTGTGTGTTGTTCATTCACATTTATTGGAAAAGGAGTCTCATATGACAAACCATCTGTCTGGAAGCCGACTATGTTTTTCAAATGTCTTTTCTGTCCTTTTTCCTTATTACACAAAAGCAGCTTTTTAAAAGAACAGAATAATAGTGCACTTCACTTCTATAGATACCTTTAACAATTGTCATTCTTCTTTTTTTTTGGCATTGTTTAAAATGAGATGCACTTCCCGATATTCTGAGGCAGATTAATTTCTCCAAGCTCAATCCTGACTTAGTGTTTAAAATTACAACGGTTAATTTTTTAAAAACACCAATCGTGTTACCATTAGCTTTCCGATTCTTTTCAGCTTGAGGGAATGTTGCAAAGAAATTATGTGAAGAGACTCGGGACTTTTATCAGCCTGTCCATCAGCAGAACAGGACCGAATCTGGTGTGGGAGAAGTCGTCCGTAAAAGAAAGGTCAAATTTGAAATGATCCATATCAGGCGAGGATTAAAAAAACAAACCAATTGCCAGAAAAATCCCTTCGATGTATCTCTATGGGAGAGCTTGGAAGATTGCCCACCGATCTAAGCCCCATTTCCTCTTAGTCACATGACCCACAGAGGGACTATTATTAAGGGCTAAAAAAAGAATTCTCGAAACCCCTTTCTCATGCTTTTTCCTACTTGGTTTAAAAATAAGCACTAGCGAAATACGCTGCTTAAAATGAGAACATTAAAGCAGTCTAATTTCCATTTTAAATTAATTTCCCCCCCCCCCACTCTCTCGCTCCCATCTTAACCTTAAAAAATATGCTGTACACTGTGATCATATACATTCAAGGAATGGGTAATCGGGTGTTAACAAATACGCGCTTAGCATTCATCAATACTTGGTTTTGTTGCTTGGAGATGCCTCGCTTGGAAATCCCTCCCTACCAACAGTCACTCAGGTTCCATTCCACTATTATGAGTGGAATAGGTTTGGATTAGCGCGACTCCAAGGGCATGGAAAATTAAAACGCCTTGTAGCTTCCAGTGGTGGAGCCGTAAGAGCTGAGCTCCGGAAGCCTTGGCATCAGCCTTTGAAGTCACTATAACGAATCTCTCCATTAACCTTCCTCTTGTCCTATGGGCAGGTCTGTGAGACCAGGAGAAATATTATTTGCTTATTAAGGCTATCAAAGGCCGGAAATGCAGCAGCAATTGAGTGGAGAATTGCAATTTCTGTACAGGTAGTTCTCGCTTAACGGCTGGCCGCTTTAACCACTGCTCAAAGTTACGATGGACTTCAAAACAGCTGCTCGGCGACCGCTCCAAAGCTATGAGGGACTTCAGAAAAGCTATTTGGGACCCGCCCCCCAGGATTTGACTGCTGTACCCCGCCGTGGTTCACAGGATTGCATTTCGGGCGCTTTTACAACCAGTTGCAGTGTCCCACGGACACAAATTGCCGCTTCTTTTGCCATTTTTCAGCAGAAAATGGCAAAAAAAAGAAAAACGGCCATTGAATATACTGGGTTTGCTTAACGACGCCCTGTTCACTTAATGACTGTGTTCACCTCACTTTATGACCGTTGTAAAGTGGTGATCAAATCAAGTTCGGTCGTGAGGTGCCTCAATGACTTATGACTAAAATTCTAGGCGCTATTTTAAGTCGAGGGCTACCTGTACATCACACATCTCCACAGCTGAGCCCATTCTATTCCTGGCCTTCCTCTCCTGACACAGGCAAGTAACCATTGCCTGGGTGATTGAGATCAAGGGCAGCTCGACTTTCCTTTTCTTGTACCCCGTCTTCCTCTTCGGTGGGTACAGGTATCTGGCCAGAGTTGTGGCTGTGTTGAGAAAGCCACTCCAGCAAGAGCTGCCTCAGAAACATGACCGGAATGGGTAGAGCAGCCACTACAATCAGGCCAATGAGAAGGCCCAAGGCCCACGGCGGATATTCCAGCTGTTCTTCTTCTGCCTGGAAAGGAAAGGGGGAAGAGGAAATTTTAGATGCATCTCACTTTAAATCAGGTCTCTTCTCTACAAGTAGTCCTCAACTTGCGACCACAACCGAGTCCGAAACCTCTGTTGCTAAGCGAGACATTTGTTAAGTGAGTTTGCCCATTTTATGATCATTCTTGTCACAGCGGTTAAGTGAACCACTGTCGTCATTACATTAGTCAGAACAGTGGTTAGAGGGAATCTGGCTTCCCCATGGACTTTGCTTGTCAGAAGGTCGCAAAAGGGGGATCACATGACCCTGGGGGGGTGGGAGAACTCGACAGCCCCAACCTGGCATGGCCAGCAGGGGGCGGCTGTCTTACCATCCCTAATTCGGGGCTGCCTTCTCGGTGTCATTTTTTCGCCGCAAGTTATTTTGCCGCGAGCATCTTGCCGCTCGGACAATGGAGAGCGAGTGGGCTGTCAGAGGGCGGAGGAGGGAGGTTGGCTCCGCCCCTCAGTGAGGCTGTAGTGGCGGATGCTGCAGCTGCACTCCCTCCCTCCCTATTTCTGTCATCTATGCACACAGACGTTTACACACACACACACACACACACACTCTTTCATTTCCTACACACACACACACAAGTAAAATCTTTCCAGAGTGTGTGTGTGCCTGTAGGAGATGAAAGAAAGAGAGAGGGAGTGAGGGATCCCACCCTCTGAAAAGGTTTTACTTGTTTGTGGTGTGTGTGTGTGCGTGTAGGAGATGAAAGAAAGTATGTGTGTGTGTACATGCTACACGCATATGCGTAAGAGACATCAGAAAGAGGAAGGGAGGGAGTGCAGCTGCAGTCACACTGGGGTGTGTGGAGCCAACCTCCCTCCTCCATCCCCTGACAGCCTACTAGCTCTCCATCGGGTGCCCGCAGCCAGTTGTCCAAGCGGCAAAATGCTCGTGGCAAAATAGTTTGCACTGAAAAAGCGACACCAAGAAGGTCGTCCTGAGTTAGCGGTGGCGAATCAGCTACACCGAATCGTCATAGACCTGACCCTGGGACACTGCAACCGTCATAAATATGAGTCAATTGCCAAGCGGCTGAATTCTGATCACATGACCACGGGGATGCTACTACGGTCGCAAGTGTGAACGCTGGTCATGAGTCACTTTTTTCAGTGCCGTTGTAACTTTGAACGGTCACTAAACAAACTGTTGTAAGTCGAGGACTAGCTGTCCATTCACTGACTGTGCATCAAGAAGAGAAATTTGTGGAAAACGCTCTTCTCCACTGGCTGCTCCATGGCGTAAGCCATAATGTGATGCATTTGTTTGGAGTTAGCACAGTATCCGAACACTTGTGTTTTTTAAATTCTAACCCAGGGTTAAAGCTAAACGTATTCTGTGAACCCACCTAGATTTCATTTCATTTTTGTTTGCTGTCAAACAGAAGACAAAGCAGACCCACCGCCAGGCCTGGAAAATGAGATTAAGATAACATTTCTTACCTTTTCTCTGTTCCAGGCAGTGTATGTCGGCCGTTTCATGAGCATGTACACCAAACTCGCTAGCAACAGGCACATCATTGCTGCCAGACTCACAAAGCGCCACATGTAGCTGTAGATTTTCCACGGCCGCCAGCCCAGCATGTTTTCTATGTCATCCAAAAACCTGCAGAAAGAGAAACATACAGGCAAAAGTCGCCGACAGCTGCGTGGCAGGAACAAGATAGTTTGCGCACGGGGGGGGGGGAAACACAAAAATTACAGGCTATTGCAGATTAAACCCCAACTTTTCTTTTTTCCAACTTCTCAAGACATAAACAACATGCAGGGATGGGAGGGAAAGTAAGAGAATTTACCTGTCAGCTCCATAGACCCAAGCTATGGCAAAAGCTTCGCCAGCTACAACGATAAGCAGGGGCAGGGTGGCTGAATAGTCATCAAACATCGTCACAAAATAGTTGCCCGAACCCTGAACAAAAATCAAGCCCAGCAAGAATCCAATCATACAGCACAGGACTGTAGGGAGAGAAGCAGAAAGCACAGTGGCATGAGTAGGTGGGTACCTGTCATAGCCTCCTCTGGGTCAGGGCAGACAAGGAGAAATGCCACTGCTAGCTTTTTTTAGAATCGGAATTAGAATTAGAATTTATTGGCCAAGTGCGTCTGGTGTACATGCTCTCAAAACCGCGATCCTAATTGTAAAATACATCCATAATCATCAAGTACACTCATCATGAGAACAGTCAGGGTACATTTCATCCAGGGCTGACTGACTTGAACGCCTTGCAGCCCAAGTGAGCCCAAAGTGCTGCATCCTAAAAACCCAGCCCTTGTTGTACATTATACTGTCATACATTTTGGTCTTGCCCCTGATGAAGAAAGACTGCCCCTTGGCGGTACCTGTGAAGAGTGTCCGTCGACGGTGGAGGCTCTGGAAGTTATCCAACAAAGGAGTGATGATCCCTTGCATGTTCCCCAACATGGTGCTCAGCCCTAAATTGAGCAGCATAAAAAAGAACAGCATGGACCAGAAGGGGGCTGTTGGAAAAAGGGTCATAGCTTCAGTGAAGGCGATGAAGGCCAGGCCTGTCCCTTCCACACCCTGAGGGAGAAGGAGAGAGAAATAATGATAACAGGAGCCCTAGCAAATGTCAAATTTAAAGCAAATAGTGAGGATTTCAGTTTTAAGAATTTCCCAGCCAGCATTCTCAAAGTTATACATCCAGAAGACACCAAAATAGGTGAAGCCTAGTCTCGAATTTTAAGTTTAGCCAATTAATCTGCGCCTCAATAACTGTCTGTTTTGGCACTGCAACCAAACACAATAAACACAGACTTCAAAGAATAATTAAAACTGCAGAAAACGTAATTGCTACAAAACTCCCCTCCATTGAAAACCTGTACACCGAACCATCCAAAAAGAGAGCATTGAAAATAATTATAGACACACACCCCAACACCCTGGACACAACCTGTTTCAACTTTTTCCCTCTGGTAGCCGCTACAGGGCATTGCAAATCAAAACAACTAGACACAAAGACAGTTTCTTCCCTCATGTCATCAGCATACTAAACAACTAACTTCCACAACACTGTTAAATTATCTAGTAGGAATATATCATTATTACCTTCTCATCTTTCCTATAACCCATTTTCTTCACTGTATGACAATTAACTTGCAAACAGACCACAATTGAGCCCAAAATTTCTCTTGTTAAGCAGGACAGTTATAGAGCAAGTTTTGGCTCATTTTATGACATTTTTGCCACATTTCTTAAGTGAATCACTTTGTTTGTTAAGTTAATCTGGCTTCCTCCATTGATTTTGCTTGTCAGCAGCTGACAGTCCAACTGTCATAAATACGTGCACATTGTGAACTACTTGTAAAATTGTTTGATCGTGGCTTATGATGGGAATTCTAACCTAATCTAATCTAAACTAATCTAATTGCCTATTCTCTTACTTGTACAAAAATTAACTTTTTGCTTGTATCCTACCATCTATAGTAGTTGCTTTTAGTATCCCAGTATGGCTTGTAGATTGTTTATCTAGAATTTTATGACTGTTTTATGCCTATCACAAGAATGTATCTTATGATATGATGAGTATGTTTTATGACATGATGAATTCATTTTATGACATGATGGATGTATTCTATGATTATGATCATGGTATGTCAACTTGTAGCTCGTGTGTACATTGAGAGTATATGCACCGGAGACAAATTCCTTGTGTGAGTTCAATCACACTTGGCCAATAAGGAATTGAATTGAAATGAATTGAATTGAATTGAATTCTATTCTATTCCATTCTATTCTATTCTATAAAACAACAACAAACAACAACAACCTGACCAGATCTGGGATGAATGGTGATTGTTACTATTCTTCCATAAGAAGTCGGCTTAGTTCAGAGGAGCAATGGGAAAGGAAGAAGAATGAAGAGCTGCAGACGCTTGTTCCTGGCTTGCCTGCTTATAGTTTCTATTCACTTTAAAAACTAGGATTGCAGGTTTGAAACTGGCTGGCATGTGTATCCCTTGCTTCTGGCTTCTTCATAAAAAGGTTCTCCCAATTAGGACATTTTCATTATATAGTATCTCTCCCTCAGTTTACAAACAGTCAAGCAGATACAGATAGTCCTCCACTTACAACCATTAGTTTAGTGACTGTTCAAAGTTAGAACGGCACTGAAAAAAGTGACTTAAGATGGTTTTTCACAATAAACTACCACTGCAGCATCCTCACGGTTGCAGGATCCAAATTCTGGCAACTGACAACTGACTCACATTTACGACCATTGCAGTGTCTCGGGTGGGGGCATGTGATCCCCCTTTGCCACCTTCTGACAAGCAAAGTCCATGGGGAAGCCATATTCACTTAACAACCACGTTGCTAACTGCAGTGATTCACTTAACAACCGTGACAAGAGAGGTTGTAAAATGGGACAAAACTCACAACCTATCTTTGAAGAAAAGATAGGGAGGTAACTGAGTTTTGCAATACAAGTTTATAAATATAATCTGGAATTTGAACTAATATAATTAGATACATTACCCACTTAAAGGAAACATTGAATTAGAAATGGTCAAAATTGGAGGAGGAATCTTTTGAATGGTTTATATTTAAATGTAATAAATATGGAACAGATAGTCGGGATTGTTAGGATTTATTATTAAGTATTGTTAAGGTACGTCTGGATGTAAACTAGGTGGTCGAAGAAGAAAAAGAAGAAGAGGGAGAGGGAGAAGGAGAAGAAAGAGAAGATTTATATATGTATGTTTTGTTCTGGTTCGTTTCCTCTTTGTATGTATGTTTTGGAAAACAATAAAAAAATGTTTTCACTAAAACTCACTTAACATATCTTAGCAACGGAAATGTTCGGCTCCATTGTGGTCATAAATTGAGGACTATCTGTATAGCATAATGCCATTCTGTCCCACCAAAATGTTGCAACTCACCAGTCTTCAGTCTATTGTGGTCTATTCATGGGCTGAAGAAGCCTGCTTTTACCATTCCTCATAGATATACAGGTACCCAGGATGTTTTCATGCTAAACAATCCCTCAAATATCCAGTCCCTATCCCATAATTCAGTGTTTCTCAACCTTGATACCTGTAAGATCTGTGGACTCCCAACTCTCAGAATTCTTCAGACAACATGGCTGGCTGAGGGAATTCTGGGAGTTGAAGTCCACAGATCTTAAAAAGTTGCTAAGATTGAGGGCGGCTCTGTTTTGACTGGTAAGTCATAACATACACAGGGCCACGTCCGCTTGATAGCTTGACTTTCTTTTTACCCCAAATGCAGCTCTTTGCTTTTTAGGATGGATTTCAGCCCCACTCATGGCTGGCTCCACACACACATCATTCTAATCCACAATCTTGCTATTTTGATTTCGGCGAACTCAGCCACGAGGGTTTATATATTCCGGGTTCAACGGTTTAGCATGCTCTTGACTGATCCATAGTTGTGTGAATCCATAGATGTGTGAATCCAGCCCTTGCCTCCCCATTCACCTTATTCATTTCATCTTCTACGCGGCAGTCAACAAGTTTCCACTCCTGAAATTGCTCCTTTGTATAATTCCATTGATCCCGATACCAATCGCTGTACTGGGCAGGTGAAAATTTAGACAGGTTTGCAGGAAGCACACCCGAGAGGGAACCGTTCTTCACTAGCTCGGTCAAAAGATCTGCATTTCTGCCAAACAGATAAACATAACAGTAGAAAGGTTAGAAAACACACAAACCCCTAAATAGAACACATAAACCCCAAACACAGTGACCTGGAAGACATCAGACAAAGGTTGAGAAACCAAAGCTTTATTTTTTTAAAAGAATAGAATAGTAATTCTTTATTGGCCAAGTGTGGTTGGACACAGAAGGAATTTGTCTCCGGTGCATATGCTCTCAATGTACCTATAAGCTACAAGTGATAAATTATGAACCTAATTGTAAAA
>JANHFO010003476.1:77151-90760 GCA_032468095.1 Pareas carinatus | reverse complement strand
ACTCCCAGAATTCCCCAGCCAGCATTGCTGGCTAGGGAATTCTGGAAGTTGAAGTCCACAAGCCTTAAAGGGACCAAGGTTGGAGACTTCTGACCTAGATGACATTTACATTTTCAACATTTATCTCTAAATGGGACTTTTTGTTCCGTTTGGGGCTGGTTGATTGTCTCTTTTGTATAGTCTATAGATGTCTAAGTGTCTATTGATGGCTAGTTTGTCAGAGTGCCAGGCTTTTAGATCACTCCCACCAGAAAACTGATAGCAAACTGCCTTCTTTACTAAGCACTGATGAGGATACCTAATTTGGGTAAGGAAATGTCTGCAAGAAAACAAACAAGTTCAGAGAACACCAAGGACCCCTCATTCTATCAGTCATTCTGGTCTCCATAGCTTCTTTCCATCTTGTGTATTTACTTTCCCTGTGGTGGATTATATTTCAAGAATTTCACAGCCAGCCTGACCATTGCTGATCCATGTGTCTGGAGAGCTCCCGGATCAGGGAAAGCGCTGGGATCAGGGAGCAGGGAATTACAATGGGGATTGTAGTTCAACACACATGAAATGCACTTGGTTGGGTTCAATAAGGATTCAGAGATAGCTACTGTATTCATAGGTTGTAATTTCAAGGCTTAGGTCTAGAAGCAGAGGTGGGCAACTATGGCTTCTTTAAAACCTGTGAACTTCAACTCTCGGCTGGCTCAGGAATTCTGGGAGTTGAAGTCCACAGGTTGTGAAGGGGTCATAGTTGCTCACCCCTGGCAAGTATCCAAACTTCCCAGTGCAATGGATTCCCAACTTTTCCAGAAATCTCAAGCAGAAATACTGGAGCTTGAAGCTCAACACATCTGAAGCTTTAGGGCAGTAATGGTGAACCTTTTAGAGGCCAAGGGCCCAAACTGCAACCCAAAAGCCACTTATGTATTGCAAAGGGCCAACACCACAATACGCAACCCCCTGCACCCACCCCAATGAGGCCTCCATGCCCCCTGGTTACACTTCTGCATCCCCCAGCACACACCCCTACCTTGTGGCTGTCCGCACACACATTCTTGACTGTTGGCGCGCCCCGCCCGCACTCTCCCATTTCTCCAAAAGTGGAGTTCAGCTTTTTTTACGATAGATGTGTGATTGCTGTTTCTTTTAATAAGATCTTTCTTTTCCCCCCACAGCTCTTCCTCATGATGGTATCGATGTTTCTGTGTAGAACCATTGGCCCCAACTATGACAAGCTTGCTCGTTATTCCTAGGCAAACTAACTTTTGGGGAAGCTGCGTTGAATGAAGACCATGCTGTCTTATTTAGACATTCCGTCGGGGTTTTAAAAGAGTATATTGTAGAGCTGCGGTTGTGTTCAGCAAGTTTCCTATATAATTTTGTCCTAATTGATCCAATCTTGGAAACTGAGATGAGACTTTCAAGTATTAGAGCAACCAATAAGAAAACAGAGTGCTATGAAACAAGTTTTTACCTTCAGTTAGCTAAAGATAATTTAGCTCTTAGACATCCTCCAAAAATTATAGCCGTATCGGCTTTTGGCTTTATAGTAAATCCCTAAAATAGGATACAAGAGTTCTATGTTTTTATATTGCCAAGTCCTGGAATGCACAGATTTTAACAGCCGAATCCTGACCTGCTTTTAACCATTTAACCATAAATGAGATATTGCTAGGATCCGTCAAATACAACCTGGTAAAAATTACTTGTTAAGAGTGCACATGCTATACATTCAACACTGCCCTCAAATCCTTTTAACATGGCTGTTTTATTTAAAATGAAAGCAATTTTTTAAAAAAGTGAAATCCATAGTATGTTCTTTAGTTAACAGTTCAGGCTGTGAATTAAGAGTGGTGTCGACCCATCTGCTCCAACTCAGAATTTTTGTATCATTTCCGCCACAATTGAGGTGAGATCTATTCAGCCAGACTCCAAACATTCTGAATCAAACATAGAATATAATCAAACTTGAAAGTCGTGTGTTCTATGCTACCCTTGGCATTTATTTTAGTATTTAGCCTTTTTTAAACCGCAATCTTGTCTTTATTTGGTTGAATTAACTCATGTTGAAAACGGCTCAGTTAAGAGGGCTGGATTTCTCCCTTAGATTTGGACTAAACCATTCCATCAAAAGTCTCGTGGGAGAAAAAGGATGAGGAACCCGAAGTCTATCTGATATTGTTCCTTGGTGCCTCCTAATTGTCCCAGCCTTGACAGACAGTGGTTAAAGAATGTTGAATGACAGGTTCCACAGCACTGAATCTGCAAAACTTTGGTGGAGCTCAAGATCGTTAGCTAGTTCAGAGTACTGTTTGTGCTGGGTATGCATTGATATAGCCATTAGCACGTCTGTGGTTTTTTGGATGGTACCATTTTACTGCCCCCATCTCCCCAGTAGATGTAAGTAAAGGGGACACCTTATCTTTGAGCCCCAATCATTGGAGATGATTTTGTGTTGTGCCTTGCACATTTACAACTCTGTGTGGAGGACAGATGAGAACCCCTTTTTCTTCTCTTGCTTTTATATGTATTTATATATTCGGCACGGATGTTTAAAACAGAAGTATGAAGGGGGAAATAGTTTGAGGGAAAGGGTGCAGGTGGAATGAGGTAACACAGATAATCTCACCTCCTTTTCTCAACTTACAACTGTTGTTTGTTCTTCGCAGAATTAGGAGTTTTTACCATTTCTATTTTGTAAATAAAAAACCGATCCATTGAACAGTTGTGTTTGGTCCTTTGAACGTGGATGTAAAATAGCTTTTGGATGTCTCTCCAAAAGAACAGAGTTACTGAAATTGAAGCTTGTACAATAACCAAGAGGAAGAAAGCAGAATAAAAGGCGTGGCTCCTGGGGAATCCTTAGCCATGCCCCTTACTCCAGTTGACCAGTCTATGCCAATTGCCTGGTTTTGTGTCATAAAGGAGCCTTTATGAGACATAACAGACTTCTGATGTGTTGTATACATCGGATTGATAGAAACTGGAATTTAGGGTCAATTCTCGAACTGTAGTTTTAGGTAAGGAGCGATAGTCCTATTCTTAGAAGGATTCCTTTTACGTTTTGCTGTGCTGGGCTTCTTTCACAAGGGGTAAGTGATGGAGCTTCTTTTAACTGACTCTGATGAATCTAACCTGACTCAGCGGCACCGACCCAGTGTGACCAGCAGGGGGCAGCTGCCCGCCACAGACCAACTAGCCTCAGCCAACTGACACCTGGCGTTTAGGCGCAGTAACTCAGCCGCATGCCATCTCGGTGCGGTGGAGGGATTTTACTTTATAAAATAAAAATCCGACACGCTTTATCCATTTGGGGTTCCCTTCCTTGCAAAAAGGAGAATCCCTAAGCTATTGCAATCTAAATGGGTAGTGCCTAAACAGCAGCTGTCAGTCCGCAGAGGCTACTTGGCCAGTAGCGGGACAGCTGCCCCCTGGTGGCCACACCAGGTAGGCGGCTGCTAGTTCTCCCATCCCTGACTGTGATAACATTTCTGATTCCACTTACTTGGCTGAACTTATTTTTCTGAATCTGAGCTCAAACAAGGAATAATTGTTTCATCATAACTGGTAATAAATTTGATGCGGAGTTAATTTCACATGGTTGCAAGGTGGCTGGATTTCAGGCCCTAAATACCCGTAATAGGTACTGTCTTAGCACAAATACCACCTTCACTTTGCAAAGATCAAAATCAGCCTACAGCTGGGGTGGGCAATACATTATATAACAGTTGGCTAAAATTTTAGGCACTAAGTGCCTGGATGAGTCACAGCTAATGAGTTGCGGGTCATGTCATTGCCCTGCACCGCTACTCAGCATACACATGGCCCTGTGACACCATCAGCCAGTGCCGCTACTCTTCTGAGCATGCTCAGCTTTGGGACAATGCTGGGGCAACTTGGCTCACGTGCCAATAGAAGGCTCTGCATGCCACCTGTGGCATGTGTGCCAGAGGTTGGCCATCACTGATATATAGGCTATATGAAGCTCCTGTTTGCAGGAATTAATTCTAAATGCATATTTTGTGGAAGAAAGAACAGCAGTTGACCTGCGCAAATTCTAGAGTAATTATAACACAATAACAAAGAATCTCTCTTTCACACACACATACACAGGAACTACAAGATCTAGCAGTCCCAAAAGATTGCCCAATACTGTTTGAAGTATATCCATGTTCCACTATTTTTCCCCAGAAGTTGGATCGATTCTCATTCAAATTCTGGAGACACTGCGACTCTGGATAGAAGCAGATCGTAAGGCAGAACAATATCACCATCTTTTAGTTTGATTGAGAAGCCCTCCCTTCTATACAGGTAGTCCTTGGCTTACGACCACCACTGGGCCCAACATTTCTGTTGCCAAGTGAGACAGTTGTTGAATAGGTCTTGTCCCATTTCACAACTTTTTTTTGCCACTGTTAAGTGAATCACTGCAGCTGTTCAGCTAGTAACACGGTTGTTAAATGAATCTGGCTTCAGACTGATTTCAGGAGGTCACAAGAGTCGATTCCATGACTCCGGGGACACCGCAACTGTCCTAAACATGAAACAGGTGCCACGCATCCAATTTTTGATCACGTGACCATGGCAAGGCTACAACAGCCAGGTGAAAAATGGTCACAACTCATTTTTTTCAGAGCCGTTCTAACTTAAATGAATTGTAAGTTGAGAACTACCTATAGATTGTCCCCTCTCCAACCAAAGAAGGAGAGACAAAAGCAACTATATATGCCAAAAAGATGATAATCAAGAACATACATTTAGCCAGATAAGGCTTATGGAACCTTTCAGGAAGCTCCTTTTCCTTTTACATTTTTGTTTCATTTAAGACTGAGACTGTGTGTGGAGTAGGACAAAGAAGTAATCTTGTTCTACTCCACACACACACAAGTTGTCTGGGATGGTATAAGGCAGCGATGGCGAACCTATGGGAACTAAGAGCCTTCTCTGATGGCACGCGAGCCAAGCTGTCCTAGCACCGCCCCAGTGCTGAGCATGCTCAGGAAGAGAGCAGCAGTGTTGGGCGATGATGTCATGGGGACATGCTCAGAGGAGAGTAGTGACGCCAGGTGATGATGTCACAAGCTGCGACTCATTAGCTGCGACTCGCCCCGGCATTCCGTGTCTAAAAGGTTACCCATCACTGGTATAAGGATGCCTGCCTTGGGGAGAGGAAGGCCTCCAAGGGCCCCTCCAGCCCTAAGATTCTATGATTCTCAATTCCAGAGCTGAAAACGTAATTCCATTCATTCCCCCAAAATTTAGGCGGCTATGTTTTTTTAAACGCTTCCTTAGATAAAACTTAAAAAAAAACTTCTCGGTAGCAAAAGGCAAGAGAACTGGAAGATGACTTTTCTGTTTCCAGTTGTTAATGCTCTTGCAAATCTTTAATTACTCGTATGAGTAATGTTAAAATGCCTCCCCCTACCTGCGCTTCATAGGTACATAGCTGACTCCATGATCTCATGCTCATCGCACGGATGAAGCCTGAGTTTCGCAAGGCTTCATCAACGCGAATGGCTCTCTACTTTTGAAACGGCGCCGACAGGAGCCTAAAACTCCCTTGTCAGCAAAGGAGAAAGGAGACAACCGGGAATAAGGATTTTGATGAGTCAGATGTTGTTTTTTTTTAAAAAGTGAGTGATGTCCAATTTTACAAACCTTGTTTTTTTTGTCATGGCTCTTAATGGAATTGTGGTTGTTTAAATAAATCTGGTTTCCCTCTCACTGACTTTGCTTGTAAAGAAACCAGCTGGCAAATGGCGACCACACAACTCCTGGATGCTAAAACCACCATAAATATATCCGGGTTGCCAAGCACCCAAATTTTGATCACACGATCGTGTGGGTGCTGTGATGTCATAAGTGCAAAGAATGGTGGTTAGTCACTGGCCTGAGTGCTCTTGCAACTTCGAACGATTACTAAGTAAGTAGCTACACTGTAATCTCCTAGTCTCGCAGCTTGCTCAAGTGAAATTTCTTAATGGCTGATTCTGCCTGTTCCCCATTCAATAAGGTGACAAAAGCAGTTCCTTTGTATTTGTCCACAAAAACAGTACTTAAGTTCGTAATCACTCAAAAGATCGTGAACTTCCTGGTTGGCGACGTCGGCAGGCAGGCGGCGAATGAGCACTTCATATCGGTTACGGAATTGTCGGGCGCTTCTTTCTAGGCGACCTGCTATTTCAGTCGGTTCCAAGGTTGGCAATACTTCTTCAGCGGCATTGGCCGAGTCTGGGTCGAGACCTGGGAGCGACGCAGAAGAGGAGGCTGCCTCGTCAACCACCCCACCAAAATCTGCTATTGCCGCCATCTTGGGAAGCAATTGCTCCCTTCCTCCTCTATCCACCTCACAAGCTACCAGCCTCAGAAGTAGTTGTATGTCAAGGAATACCTCCACTCCAGAGGCCCCCAACTATTGTGGCTTGGTGGACCAGCTGGGTGGTGGTGGTGAGAGGGGAATGGGGCTGCGCGAATGGTGAGCCAGTCCTTCCCCAAGCAATGGGCAGGGGCACATGCGGGCAACTCGACTTCTGAAAGCGGTGGGCCGGTGCACATACATGTGGGTGCCCATCAACTTGCCGCTCGGGTACATTGACCTGCGTGTGTTCCAGCCAGCCACTTACACAGCCCAATTCTGAATAGACCTCGGCCCGATAGTGGATCAGGGGTTGGTTGGGGACCCTTGCTATACTCCACAAAGGAGATCAACCCAACGCAGGACAAGAATTTCAATTTGATTTAAAAGTTGTATTAAACGTTACTGCCAATGTAAATAACAGTCTTCAACTGCCATCAGGCGAAAGCCTACTGTTTGGTGGACTCTTAAAACAATCTGGGAAGTGACATGTGAATAGAGAGCATCAGGTTCTGCATTCCTGATTTTAAAAAAACCAACCTTTTCCTAGAATCTGACGTAATAAGCGTAGGAATGAGTTTACTCTTCAGCAGTTTGCGAGAATTAAGTTATAATGTACATCCAAGCCTGACTGTCTTACAAAACAGGAGAGTGCTAAGAAATACCATTTCTTCTTACAACGGAGTGTTAAAAATCCCAGAGAAGCAATCGCATGGAAGAATGTTCTTAGAGCAGAGCTGGAAGGATACACCTGGAGTGGAGGTCAACATGCTGGAGACGATTTGACCCAAAGAGTATTCTTCCACAAATACGCCTGTTCAAAGGACCATGGTTACTATCATGTCATCGCAGCTTGCAAGACGATCTACTGAGCAACGGGCTCAAGCCTTCTAAGGGTTTAGGACTTAAAAGCCTGATTTTGTGGTCATCAAACTTTCCTCTGTTTGATGTGTATCCATTAGTAAACTCAAAACGTGGCGTGAAATTGCTCAGCATTTTTGCTGGCAATTCAGCCGTCAATTCTTCCAGCCAGTAGGGAGTAGAGATAAGATGGCCTGGCTGGTTGGGGTATAGTTCTTGAGCAGGGTGAAAAGCTATTTCTCAGTCCCGGCCCAGCTGATAGATGTGATGCTGTGCTCCCCGTTCGCTTGCAGACACTTCAAATACGAAGGCCACACACAGCAGCAATTCCTGAGTTTCTTGATCCCGCAAAACCTGTTTAGAAATGAGAATGACAGTTTTGAACGGCAGAGTTCCCTAGTGGGCTCCTGAAACAAACCAACCCCCCCAACACAGAGCAGATGCGGTTAGCCTCCTAACCTCCGATCCAGGAAAATTAACACAATATAAAAAATACAGCCTTTGACCCAGTGGTTCCCAAAGTGGGTGGTACTGCCCCCTGGTGGGCAGCGGGATGGCTTAGGGGGGCGCTAGGAGGCCAGGGGGGCAACAGAGGGGAGCTAAGAGCCCAATGGAAATCGAGGGAAGATCTTAAAATGCAAGGTACTGATCTCTCCTGGAGGGAATGCTTGCAGATTAGGTCAAAATTTACTCAAGATATCAAAAAAACCTGCTATCTATAAAAAGTAGACGGAATTTGATAAAATATTGTTAAATAATGATGCAAAATTGATTGGGAAGATTTACAACTATCTAACCCTGATAAAAATGGAAAAAGAACGAATTAAAGCCAATATGTTAAAACGGGAAACTGATATAAGTTGAGAACTACCTGTATTTTAATGAGATCTATTAAACAATTTAATCTAAGTCTGTCCTGCGTAAGTATGAGAATGCCAGAGGACATGGTTTGGCATCAATACTTCCTGGGACTCCTTACTGTCTTGTCTGCTAGATGCTTTCAGGTTGTTCCTGTGCAGTCACCAACTTCAAAATAAAATATACCCCGTTTCCCCGAAAATAAGACCTATTCGGAAAATAAGCCCTAGCATGATTTTTCAGGATGCTCGCAATATAAGCCCTACCCACAAAATAAGCCCCAGTTAAGCCAGACGGACACATTTAGTACTCTATTTCCCCCCAAATAAGAACTAGCCCTAATGCATCTTTTGGAGCAAAAATTAATACAAGATCCGGTCTTATTTTTAGGGAAACAGTATGTAAAATGAACCTTTTAATGTCTCAATATTACCCAATCTCACTAAATTTTGAGTGGGAATGCTTATCTTATATTGGTGATCTTATCAGTTCAATTGATAAAAGAATAATTATTAATACAAATTAGTAATCCTCCAAGCATCCCTGAGAGCATCAGGTTGCTGAATCTTTTCTTATGTGACAGTTCTAGGAAACACTTTCAATGATGATTAGGTTTATGCTTATATGTACACGACAAGATGAATGTACTTTACGATTATGAATGCATCTTATGCTTATATTTACTTGACAAGATGAATGTACTTTATGATTATGTAGAATCTTCTGCTTATATATACATGGCAAAATGAATATATGATTATGAATGTATCTTGTTCTTATATGTACATGACAAAATGAATGTCCTTTATGATTATGAATGTATCTTATGCTTATATGTACACAGGATAAATGTACTTTACAATTATGAATGTATTTTATGCTCATTTGTACACAAGATGGATGTAATTTATGATTATGAATGTATCCTATGCTTCTGGGTACACGACAAGATAAATGTACATTATGATTATGAGTGTATCTTTGACTGCAATCACAGTTTGTTTATTTTATGTACGTAGGTATAGAGCATGTACACCAGAGACAAATTCCTTCTGTGTCCAGACACAGTTGTCAAAATAAATTCTGATTCTGATGGAGAAAATCATATTAAAAAAGGGTGGAAACTGGTATTTTCAATGATGCACGTCTGAATCACAGCAGGCAGCAGAACCTTAAAAATGACACTACCTTCTCAACCCAGGACACCTCTCTGGCAGTAAATAGAACTGATCATTTGTGATTCTTATATAAACCTATAAAATCTATTTTTATCTGCTAAATTAAATCAGAGACATTTTTAAAACAAAACATTTAATGACTATTCTCACGATGCAATTGATTAAATGTCCCAGACGTAGCTTTAATCGCATCTTACTCATTTTGGGATGCTGGGAAAGAAAGGATCAGATAAATCGCCTTTTAGCACTCCATAAGGACTAACAGGAGAAGAGGTTCTGGAACAGGTTTAACTTGCCTGGCACTCCCAGAGGAGAAAGTGGCATAACCAACTCTTGTTTCATGAAAAACAAAACCTACCTCGCTTAAACAGGCTCTCAAAGAGGCCATGGCGGTTTTGTAAAAAATCGTTACACTAAGTGTGTGTCTCTCAACCCTGGCAAATTTAAGACATGTGGACTTCAGATCCCAAGATTTCCCAGCCATCTTATGCTGGCTGTGGAATTCTGGGAGTTGAAGTCCATATGTCATAAATCAGAATCAGAGTTTCTATACCTACATACATACAATAAACAAACTGTGATTATAATCAAAGATACATTCATAATCATAAAGTACACTCATCTTGCCATGTACATATAAGCTGCCATCGACAAACCACGATGGTTGCCATGGTTAAAAAAAAGTTGCCATGGTTAAGAACCACCGAGCTAAGTCCATTGAGAACTAGAAACCGAAGTAAAACAGGACTGGGCAAAATTTTCTGTCTCCCCACTGCTTCCCTGTGGAAGTTCAGTTTTGACTTAAAATTCTTTCTCTCCCTCCTCACAATTCCTTTCCCAAATACCTGCAGGATGGTGAAATTTTCGAGCACGCTATCCATCATTGGTTTTTCTGGCAGTGTTCGTAGTTTGCGAATAAAATTAACGAGGTACTCGCAGAGAGGTGAACGTTGCATACGGAAAACAAAACGGCCATCTTCCCAGTGAGGAGGCTCGGCTGTCTGGGGAATCAAGTGGATGAAATGGGACAGATAATAGGGAAGTAAGACAGGTCAGAGGGAAGCCTCAAACCTATACCACACATGTGTCCTTGCAGTATTTTTTTTTTTTTTAAATATTTTTTTATCCCACCATTATTACTTTTATAAGTAATTCAAGCCGGCGAACATATAGAATACTCTTTTCTCCACAACAACCCTGCGAAGTGGTTTGGGCTGAGAAAGACTGACTGGGACAAAGTCACCCAGCTGGCTTTTATGCCTAATGCAGGACTGGAACTCACAGTCTCCTGGTGACTGGCCCAAGTCTCCTAGCTGGCATTTATGCCTAATGGGAGGACTAGAACTCATAACCTCCTGATTTCTAGGCAAACACCTTATCACTACTTCCAGAACTGTGACACTTTTCAAAAGTAACATGAGGTTTATTATTCTAAGTGAAAAACAAAGGAAAAATTCATTGGCAATAGGGATGCATTAAAAAATTATCCAAAAATCTAGTTCTTTTGCCTGTCTCCTTTCAGGTCTTGCCAACATCCAGATCACTAACTTCAATCACGGCAGCTTTACTTCCCCAAGCCTAACTTTATGAAGCTCAAACTTTTTGCTTCTGTAGCCAAATGAAACTAAACATCTGAAATCTTGTTACGTGACAACTTCAAGATGTGTGGCCTTCAACTTCCAGAATTCACCAGACAGCAAGGCTGACTAGGGCATTCTGGGAGTTGAATTCCACACATCTTTAAATTGGCAAATTTGAGAAATACTGTACTAATCTCTGCAGATTAAAAAAAACCTAGCACATCAAGGGGAAAGATTTTAGCCCATCCAGTTCTTGCTATGGTAGTTGTAGGAGATGAACAGGCTGAGCCCGAGGTAAAGGTTCAAACGTGTCAGAGGTCACGAGTTGTGCTCACAAGTGATCTAAGACCAGCCCACCGTGAATTCTTTATTTACCATCAAACGGCTTTATCTGTTAGTAGTTCAGATTCTTGCAGAGCGCTTAAGTTTACAATAAATCTTTATACCTATTTGAGCTGCCTGGATCTCCTGATTTCCCTGGTGCTTGACAGTAGTTTTCTGCCGAAAAATAATCTGTAACACAAGGGTCAATCCCAATCTTGTTCTGCATTATACCCTGCATGCATATATGGCGCAAAACTCTTTTAACAGTTACGTGTTCTTTGAGTTCGGTTTTATTAAGCATTGCCTTTGATCTGAAAGCCTTCCCTGTCCAAGCCCAAAATGAATCGGCTCCTGTGGTTTGGTTTACTTACAATGCGAAAAGCGGTATTATTATTATTATGTAGAAGTCATATTCACTACAAGGGCCTGGTTTAATTATGACACTCCCTGAAGCAAAGGATTTGAGTTTCTAAAGCCAGCAACCAGAACAAATTATGGTCTTGCTGGCTGGGGGGTGAGGGATTATGGGGATTTAACTGCAATACAAGTAAAGAACACAAGAGTTAGAAAGACCAGTCTAGACCAGTGGTGGCGAACCTATGGCACGCGTGCCTGAGGCGGCATTCAGAGCCCTTTCTGTGAGCACGCGCCCCATCGCTCCAACAGAGATTTATTAGAAAGTCAGAGGATGAGGGGGATCCCCTCCCCTAACCCTAACCCTCCCCTTCTCCACACGCGCCTGAGGACATTTCTGACATCACTCGCCCCTCTGTCCAGCAGCCTAATGGCCGTGCTTTCTCCCTCCCGTCTGGGGTAAGGCGGGCAGCTCAAATGCAGCGCGGATTCTGTGGTGAAGGTGAGAGAGGAGAGGAGCTAAGTTGGAGGGGAGCAAAACTGACAGAGAGCTGCGAAAGCTGGGGCAGGCTGCTGGGAGGCCCGTGGTGGTGGGTGGGTTTGAGAATAGCCGCAGGGGGGGCGTGGAAGTGCCAATGGCCGTGGGGGGCATCGATGGCCACAGGGGATCATGGGGGGTCACTGATGGCTATGGGGGTGTGTGTCGCTGATGGCCATGGAGGAGCATGTTGCCATGTTGGCACTTTGCGAAAAATAAGTGGCTTTTGAGTTGCAGTTTGGGCAATTGGTCTCTAAAAGATTCGCCATCACTGGTCTAGACTCTAGACCAAGACATTCACCATGTGAAAAATAGCCATAGTCTGAGTCTCTGTATGGATAATCCTGAGGTTTTCCTTGGAGAAGGGCTGGGGAAGCCAAAAGGAATTACAAGGAGATCCACAGACAAGTTCCTAGCTACTTTTCTCCTGTTGATTATTTCCCTTGCTCATCCTTTATTTTCCTAAGATCAGGCATCATCAACTCTGTGTGTGGTCTACAATTCTTTTGCCAACTCATATTCTAAAAACATATAAAGTGCTACAGATTCTGCCTCTTTCCTCTAATTTTCTCATGGAATAGGGAAGAGCAGGACCAATTAGCCAATGAACACTGAGAGAAAAGGTTCCCAATTCTTCCATGTCTCCCTGTCTATTTATCTTTATTTTATTTTTATTCGTCAAACGAAAATCACAAATTCGAATGAGCAAAATGAAAAAAATCACAATGGGATAGGGATGATAGGCACGTTAGTGCACGTACGCACACCCTCTTGGGAACCTCTTAAATATGGGATGAGGTTCACAGACGTTAAGTTGGAATTAAAACTGGGGAAATTAGTAGCTGAGACAACTGAATTGGGCATGATATTCTAGACTTTCACTACTTTGTTCAGAAAATCACTTTTTTTACAATTGAGTTTAAAGCGGCTTACATTAAATTTAAAACATTACATTATAGAAGAGCGCAGAGAGAAGAACAAGGACAAAAGTAGCAATAGCACTCAGACTTATAGACCGCTTTGCAGCCCTCTCTAAGCGGTTTGCAGAGTCAGCATATATTGCTCCCAGCATTCTGTGTCCTCATTTGACCGACTTCGGAAGACTGAGTCAACCTTGAGCTGGTCATAATCAAACTCCAGACTGTGAGCAGAGTTAGCCTGCAATACTGCATTTCAACCACTGTGCCACCACATCACCACTCCACTAATTTCAGTTAGCTGAAATAATAACAATAACACAGGCTTATACTGTATACTGCTTCACAGTGCTTTGCAGTCCTCTCTAAGTGGTTTACAGAGTCAGCCTGTTGCCCCCAACAATCTGGGTTCTCATTTTACGGACATCAGAGTGTCAGAAGGCTGAGTCAACCTTGAGCTGGTCAGAATCAAACTCCAGGCTGTGAGCAGATTTTGCCTGCAATACTGCATTCCAACCACTGGGCCACCATGGATCCTAGTAATCATGTATATGTGTATGTGAATGTATTTATTTTATTTATTATTTAGACTTATATACCGCTTAACAGTGCTTTACAGCACTCTCTAAGCGGTTTACACAGTCAGCATA